>JAFFST010000603.1:34906-60881 GCA_022414735.1 Noturus placidus | reverse complement strand
TGAAATATCTAATAAATTTCGTTCCACTTCATGATTGTGTCCCACCTGTTGTTGATTCTTCACAAAAAAATACAGTTTTATATCTTTATGTTTAACATTAGGACACTGACACCAAATCACAAATCTAAATTACAGTGCTATTTGGGCCCTAAACAGAGAACACAAATTGGTAGAGAATACCTCCACCATCAAAGATCCAAAGGAGAAACAGGTCCTGACCATGTACAGGATCAGGGACCACAGTTTCACCAGAAAAAAAAAGAGAACAGAGACTGTGTGGTCATACTGATGGTGGCAAGCTCTTTCTGCCTTTCACGGAATGGCCTCAGGTGGGCTCCTCTATGGTTAGCCTGACAGAGAGTAATTCATCTGCTGGGCTACATAATATTGCGTACATCCAGAGGAATGGTGCCTGCACCCAGATGTGGTAGCACAAATCTTGGACAGGTTTGGCAAAGCAGAGGTGGACGTCTTCACCAATGACAAGTCAATACAGGCCATGAAAACAGGATGCACTGGCTCACCACCTACTCTACACTTTTCCTCCTGTACTGCTATACCATGGACAGCACGATTTTCAGACCAATGAAGAGTTGGAGAAATTGACTCAAATCTGACTCCGCCCCTAGACATCATGTTCTGCTGGGTAGTTTTGATCTAGATCATCAGTGTGGTCCATGTCACTAAGAAAATTTTAATCGCTTAGATGACATTGGAGATAATACATTGCTTGCTTTAAACATGCCCACTTTTTATTTTACATTTAAACTATCATTTGCTTAAGAAGTCAACAGTGATGCAGTGCTCCAGATATCAATAATACATTCTAGAGAAATGTACAGTCTAATATTTCTTTATATTTATGATAGGTAATAGGGTCTTAATACAAAAATATAATAGAACTACTAAAATTCTAGAGAGGTCAAATAAAATGTCATGTTCAAGTTGTATTTGAGTACTATTTTTTTTCCTTATAACATCTTATATTTTTCCCCCAACTAAAGGGATTAGCACTGCATTAATACAGTATGTGAAAGTTGAGGCTACATCTACTAATCAGAGGTGCAATAGAGGAGTAATTAGAATAGCTATGAAAATGGTGGTGAATCTGCTTCTGTACTGACTGGATTAGACTCTCTCTCTCTCTCTCTCTCTCTCTCTCTCTCTTCAGTGCTCTTGTCATCAAACCACAATGTAAGACTTTGCAGAGACAAAGGACAAACACTTGAATGGGGGTAACAACAGCAAGAGAAATAGGTTCAAACAGTTAGCGAGGCACATGGCCTAGAAAGAGCTGGAGCAGGAGTTGAAGAAAACAAGCCTGCCAAGAAGGTTTTGTAACTGAGTCCTTGTTGGCTCTGTTGTATGTTCAAACAACAACAGATGGTAGAGTGAAACCTGGACCTTGGCGTCACACAGGCAGTGAGAATGCACCCTCAAGAGCAATGGATGGCACTAAAGCATTAACTGGTATGCGGGCAATTGGTAAGAGTCAGAGCAGGAACAAACACTGGAACAGGATCTGAGACAGAAACTATCACATTAACTTATGTCCTAAACAATTTAGGTCTAATTATGTATGTAGACAATTTTTTAAAAATAATAATTTTATTAACTAATCCCTAATGTGGATAATGCCTGACATGAGATCCTGGAGTCTGACTATTTTTTTCCCACATTGACAAATTCGGGAAAGTCAGAGAGCCTAATATAGCTTGCTTTCTGCATGTTTGGATTCTTCCACAAGCACTATCTTGTTTCACAAGGGCATGCTCGTCCATTCATCGCTGTTGTTGGGGAGACAGGGCATTTGTGGCAAAACAATCCAAGTGTCTATGTGGAAAAGCAAAATCAAACCTAGGGCGGAAAATAACAACACTTGAGGACATCCTTACGAACACATCCATGGGCCAACCACAAGATGAAATACAACCAGATACTTTGATAATACTCTACAAAAGGCAAAATCTCTGGACTTCAGCCAACTGCAATGGAATTCTATTTTAACAAGTCATAGGATTTTGTAGATATTTATACACAGGGGCATTGTTTCTGGTAGGTTGAATGATGGTAACAATTCTAGTGAACCTAAACTGCTCTGGACCCAAGTTTGAGTCCCAAGGATTATGTAAGTGTACCTTTTCACTATCCCACTTGCACAACTGGTGCAATGCACAACCCTCTATCTCGCTTATCAGTTGGAGGAGCCAACATGGCACCACCACTACTCAGATCTTACTTGGGTGGTGGGTCATTTTCAGAAAAACAGTGGCATTGACACAGTAGTGACATGATGGAACTTTTAAAACTGTATGCACAATTGCCTTCATGGTCCGTCTTGTAAGTGTACAGTTAGAGAATATAGGTCATCTTAACACAGTTGGTGTAAATCATCCACTGCCCCCTCATCGGTGTCAGTTTCTAAGCATAGCACTGCTGTTGGCAGGAGATTTTAGGTTGGTGGACTGTTCTCAAACCAACACACTGTGTAAAATGCCACCATGTTGTTGTCACTTGTCTGTGATGGTCATATGGGGGTCCCATTTCCTTTGATCAAGGTGGAAGCAGGTGGCTGACAAATTTCTTAGCTATGGACGGGCATGAGCTGTAATGTATGTGTGTCTAATAAACAAAACAAATGTAAAATGCCCAGTGATTGCATGTATCTACAATGTAGTTTGGATTAGACATTAGCTAGCAGAGTGAGCTAAACTAGCTAGCTATATCTTTTTATGTTTTACAGTATGAAAGTGTTCCTACAGTCTATAGGAAACACAGGATAATGTGTAAGGGACATCTTTGCTAGATGGATAACTGTGTCACTGGAAACATGTACGAATTAATATGAGTTAGTGGGCAAGGTAGCGCTACCTTTCTTTCCATCGCCACTGTCCATAATGGAGATGGTGTTCAATTCAGCATAGATCAATTAGTTAAGATAATTCCGTTTAGTCGTGGCGAATATGGACATATAAAACGTCATTTGTAAAATGACTTATTTGAGTAATCTTCTTGATCGCAAGTTTTAGTTTTAATCACGTGAAGTATTACTAAAATAACAGTAGTTACTCAAGTCAGTGTGTCTTGTACTCTTACCACAAATGACTGTACCGAATACAGTGGTATCTGAGCTGTTGATTCTGAACATTAAACAATTCATGTTTTTGCCAAATATAATACAAAGCCATGCAATGAGGTTTTTATTGCTATATACTGTATATATATATATATATATATATATATATATATATATATATATATATAAAAAATCGGTAGGCAACGGTGATCATGAATTCAGATCTAGAAATAAAGCACTAGGTCAGTATTTGAAGTAAACAATTCACTTTTGTCTTCTGAGGATTTGGTTGTTAACGTTTTCGGAATTAACATTGTCCCTAACAAAATACAACATAAAACCAAGGCAACATGAGTGAACAGAATACAGATTTTATTTATTTATTTATTTTATTGAAGCAGGTAAAAAAAAAATTATCCAACACCTATCACCCATGTGAAAAACTAATTGCCCCCTTAAACTCAAAATCTGGTTGTGCCACCTTTTAGCAGCAATAACTGCACCTAAATACTTCTGATAACTGGAGATCAGTCTTTCACAGCACTGTGGCGGAATATCGGCCCACTCTTCTTTACAGATTTGCTTTAGTTCAGCCACATCTGAGGTTTTTCGAGCATGAACTGCACGTTTAAGGTCCTGCCACACAATCTCAATTGGTTCAAGTCAGGACTTTGACTAGGCCACTCCAAAACTTTACACTTGCTTTTTTTGAGCCATTCAGAGGTGGACTTACTCCTACGCTTTGGATCATTGTCTTTCTGCATAACCCAGTTACGCTTGAGTTTCAATTTACAGAATGAAGCCTGGACATTCTCCTTTAGTGTTATCTGATAGAGATAATTCATGTTTACCTCAATTACTACAAGTTGCCTGGGACCTGAAACAGCAAACTATCCCCACACCATCACACTTGCTTCACCGTAGGTATGATGTTCTTTTTGTGGAATTCAGTGTTTGTTCTCCACCAGATGTAACGGGACCCCTGTCTTCCAAACAGTTCCACTTTCGACTCATCAGTCCACAGAACATTCTCCCAAAAGGTTTGAAGCTCATCAAGGTGTTTTGGCAAAATTCAGACGAGCCTTAATGTTCTTCTGGATTAGCAGTGGTTTTCACCTCGCCACACTTCCATGGATGCAATTTTTGCCCAGTGTCTTTCTGATAGTGGAGTCATGAACAGTGACCTTTATTGATGCAAGAGAGGCCTGTAGGTCCTTTGATTGAGTCCTTGACTCTTTTCTGACTTTCTGGATGAGTCGTTGATGTGCCCTTGGAAGAATTTTAGAAGGTCGGCCACTTCTGGGAAGGTTCACTACTGTGTCAACTTTTTCCATTTGGAGATAATGGTTCTTTGGAGTCCAGAGCCTTTGTAACCCTTCCCAGACTGATGTATTTCAATCACCTTCTTCCTCATCATTTCAGGAATTTTTTAAAACTTTGCCATAGCGTGTTACTGGGTAAGACATTTTAACCAGTGTCATGCTGTTGAAAAAGTTCTATTTACGTGTTGATTTGATTGAACGGGGTTTGCAGTAGTCAGGCCTGGTTGTGCCTAGTTCAGTTATGAATGCAGTTTCATAGATTTGGGGAATTTGTAACTATGGAGGCAAATACGTTTATACATTTTCACACACGCCTATTTGGCATTGGATAACCTTTTTGCTTCAAACATTATCATTTAAAAACTCTATTTTGTGCTCCTCAAAGTTTGACATTTTGTATGTTCTAAGATTAAATGGCATTTCTGGCTGTAAAAAACAAACAAACAACTGGCGGATGTTTTCTGTTTTTCGCACCATTCTGTACAAACTCTAGAGACTGTTGTGCTTAAGATCATCAGTTTCTGAAATACTCAAACCTGGCACCAACAACCAGATCATGGTCAAAAGTCAGTGAAACCAATTTTTTTCTCCCCATTCTGATGATTGTTTGAGCATTAAGTGAAGCCATTGATATGTATCTGTATGATTTTAATGCACTGCATTGCTACCATCTGATGGACGCCTGGGGTTCAGTCCACATTCCAGTTCATCCCAAAGATGTTCACTGTGGTTGAGGTCAGGGCTCTCTGCAGGACACTCAAGTTAATATTTACAACTGTTTTACAACAGAAACGTCAAACGACCAACAATAATAGCCAAGAATGCAAACATTTACATGATTCATTCACGTTAACGGAGCCGTTTTCAGTATGTTAGGCAGAAACTGAAGATAGAATGTGTGCATATTGTGAATGAATGTAATGAACATGGTTACCTGGCTTTACTGGTAGCCTTTCAGTAAAAGTGGAAGTGTTATCATCCTCAGACTTCAACTAGAACATGGTAAAACATGTGGATTTGACTCATGTGTGTTTTTAGGTTATGGTTAAAACAGTCATTTATTTAAAAAACTATTTTTTTTATTCCTTTAAAAACCCAAATACTGTTACTTTTCACAATATAAAAGAAGATTTTCCCCTCACTCTTTTCCATGCTATTACAGCTCTATTCCATAAAATGTCAGAAGGTAGTGATCATGAGCTTTAAAGGTGCACTATAAAGGCGCCATAAACACTATACTCCAAGTGGCCGGATGAGAGCTTTGTGTCATATGGACTGCTTTTCTGTATAGGCGTGTAAACATTCATTAATATTCTCCTTTTCTGTTACACTGAAAACAGCATACAGGTTTGGAACAACTTGACGGTGAGTAAAAAAATTTGTGTAAGTCATTTTGTCTGGCTATCCGACACAGTCGTCATTTTCACAGAGACATTATGACAATAATGAAAAGACAATCAAATGATATTCATTTTTTCTTTGGGACAGCAGAAAAAAGGGTAAGCTGACAGGAACAGGAAAAGAGTTCGCAGTGTATACACAGTTGTGTCTGCTCTACTGTTTGAACATATTATTCACCATATCTGTGCTTAATAAGATGAAAGGCCTGCCTGGGGGTAGAGAGTGAATAACATCTGAAATATAATAAATCATCTAATCTAACTTGTTTTTGTATTGTAATCCACACTGACCGTTTGGTCCTAAATATAAAGGTCTTGCATTGTATATATACATATATAGAGAGAATTAAAAAGGAATATTACATTTGTGACCCCACCCCTACTAAATGATTTGGTCCTCCCACCACCAGGGTGGTTCAGGATGTGGTTACAGCCTTGGTTCTACTGAAGGGAAATTGTAATACTTTTTTAGTGATCAAAGGTTTTGTCAAGAGCTAACATGTTACTCAAACTCATAGTAACCATTACAACAGAGAGTGAAAATATATTTAAGTATAACCAGAATACAACCACAATTCCAAAAAGTTGGGACAGTATGGAAAGTGCAAAAAAAAACAAACAAAAAAAAAAAAACAAAAAGAGCTATCTGAAAATTCACTTCACCCTGTACTATATTGAAAACACATTATTTGAAGTTTTACTTTGTGAATTGAATTTATTAGGTTTGAAGATGTCCTGCTCTTTATGGAAGAATATGTTGCTCCAAAATGTGTACGTCTTTCTTTCCCTTTTCCTCTTTGGCCCGGAGAACACGACGGTTGTTTTGTCTAAAAACTATTTGAAATGTCGACTCGTCAAGACCACAAAACACGATTTTCTCTCCACTCTTCCTCCAGACTCTGGGACCTTGATTTCCAAAAGAAATGCAACATTGCTTTCATCTTCCCTGTGATTGTGACTGTGTACTGAACCAGAATGAGAGATTAAAGCCTCAGGAAACCTTTGCAGGTGTTCTGAGTTAATTAGCTGATTAGAGCTCTTCTCAGGTCGACATTTCTGTATTATAAAATCTTTATTTACACCCCCATGGTCGGGGGTTTGATTCCCACCATGGCCCTGTGTGTGTGGAGTTTGCATGTTCTCCCTGTGCTGCGGGGGTTTCCTCTGGGTACTCCGGTTTCCTCCCCCAGTCCAAAGACATGCATGGTAGACTGATTGGCGTGTCCAAAGTGTCCGTAGTGTATGAATGGGTGTGTGAGTGTGTATGTGATTGTGTCCTGTGATGGACTGGCACCCTGTCCAGGGTGTACCCCGCCTTGTGCCCGATGCATCCTGGGATAGGCTCCAGGTTCCCCGTGACCCTGAAGGAAGGATAAGCGATGGATGGATGGATGAAATTCTTTATTTGAATATTTTGAGATACAGGATTTTTGATTTCCATGACCTGTAAGCTGTAATCATTAATATTTTATTTATGTGTAATAAATCTAGAACATATGAAACTTCCACTTTTTGAATTAAATTACAGAGGGGAAAATGAACTTTTCCTCGATATTCAATTATTATTATTATTATTATTATTATTATTTTTTTAGATGCACCTGTATATGAATATGATCATGTATCATATATTGAGTAAACTATAACACATTCTGGAAACTTCCTATTCTTCACCAGAATAGTATACAGCTTCAATGTTTTCAGCCCGACTTTCATAAAGATCCCACAATCCACGGCGCAAATCTAGCCTCCGTGTTTTCACTCTTTCTTGTTCTTTCTATGTTTATAAACACAGGAAGCGGCCAATGGTCAGTCGTTGCTGACGTCACTGCCGCACACCTCACAACTCTATCCGAGTAACGAAACGCTTTATAATTCCACACGGAAACAATCAGACGATCGTGACACGTTCATGCTCCAGCCGCAGTGGCGTCCACAGTCTGAGACTTCATCGTCCTTTTGCATAGATTTCTCACTGCCACATGTTACGCACGTGTCGTCCGGTTCCAGGAACTGCACCGTTGTTAACCGTGTGTGCGCCGCTCGCGCGCTCGCTCGTGACCGGGTTTAAGGCACATGAAATAAACGGTGCATCGGTGCTAAGTGAACCAATCTGTTGCAATGTTGTAGTGAAGTGTAGAGCAGTGTAGTGCAGGTGAGAATCAGATGTGTAGTATGCTGTAAGTGCACCGGTTTGGATCTGAGAGTCCCGGTGATCCAGCTCGGGTGTTGTGTCTCACTCATCTCCCCATGTTGTGACTACCAGCAGCAGCACCAGAGCGAGGCGCTGCCCGACTCTCAGCCATTTCTTCAAGTTCTTGTTCAACTTCTTTTTAATACATATCTATATAGAAGAGGCGGGGGAATGGCGGATTACGCGGACGACACCGGAGCGCGAGCACTACTGGCCCTGAAGTCCGCACCGTGCAGCCCGGTCCGTGGAGCGAGTTCACCGGCGCACGCGCTCTCGGCCCCGAGGCAGGCCCTCGCGCTCTCGGCCCCGGGGCAGGCCCTCGCGCGTCTCCACGGCCGCGACTTCGAGTTCGTCATGCGCCAGCGCGCCGTCACTGTGGGCCGCAACTCCTCGCACGGCTCCGTGGACGTCAACATGGGCCACTCGAGCTTCATCTCGCGCCGCCACCTGCAGATCACCTTCGAGGAGCCTGACTTCTATCTGCGCTGCATGGGCAAGAACGGCGTGTTCGTGGACGGGGTGTTCCAGAGGAGAGGCGCGCCGCCGATCCGGTTACCCAGAGAGTAAGTGTCACTCGCATCTTCATCCTCATCCTCATGATCCTGATCCTGCTGCTAAACTAGCCCGTCCTTCCACGAGCCCATGGAGCAGTAATGCGATTTGGAAAGCTAATGCACTTCTTGCGCAATAGAAACACGTTTATCTTGACAGCACAGCCATGTTGCATTAGCTGAATAAACACAAATCATTGTTTTCACTCTAATGTAAACACAAACCTCATTATTGTGTAGATTTGCAACACAGCAAGGCGTTTTATTCTACTGTATTAACGTGTGTGTGTGTGTGTATATATATATATATACATACACACACACACACACACACACACACACACACACACACACACACACATGTATACAATGTCATGTCAACTTCACTTGAGGCCTATCAGTTCCCCCTAATGCTTATTTCCAGGTACAGACATCTATCCTATTAGAAAAGCCACTTAAGCCTGGGATTAATAACTCGTATTCTTCACCTGGACAGTGTTACATTATACTAGAGACACTGTATGATTGTAAGCATGCGCCTCCTGTAAAGGTCGACATGGCCCAAAAAGTTAAAACAGAGATGTGTAAGTGGTTGTACTTTGACAACAGCAGTGTGAGGGGTGTGTTTGTGTTGCTCCGATTGGTTGGGAGTTGAGCTCCACCTCAGCATGGGGAGGGTAGACAAGCTACACACACACACACACACTTATTTTAGGAAGGAAGAAAAAAGTAAGCCGCATGCCAACAACAACTTAAACACGTCATGTGTGTGGTGTTTCAGCTCAGAGTGTCAGTAGTAAATGAAACACCGTTTGATTTCTTTGGATTTTTACACGCTGTTGTGATCTTTTTATATGATGCAAATCTCCATGAAGTTCGTCGGCAGTTATCGGATCCGTTCAGGGTCGGAACCAGGATCGAAGTTGTAGTGAGGGCCACGTTGCAAACATGGGGAAAAAAATCCCTTAATATGCCTAATATTTACATCACCGGTGGCTACGTTCTAATCCGTGTTGTTATACTTGTATAAAAGTGCTCTCACTCCAGTTTCATTTTTAGTGCGTTAAATATTTACAAATATTTCTCACGGATTTCATCTAACGTTACTACAACTAGCCTCTCAAACTGGCCTCTCATATTTATTTCTTGGATAAACTCTGTGATTATATCCGCACTGTCTGGCCAAAAGTATGTGGTCATCTGACCGTCACCATACCCGCATGTGGTTCTTCACCAAACTATTGCCACAAAGTTGGAAGCACACAATTGTATAGAATGTCTTTGTACAGTGTAGAATCACAATTTCTCTTAGCTGGAACGAAGAGCTCCAGACCTGTTCCAGCATGACAATGCCCCTGTGCACAAAGCGAGCTCCATGAAGACATGGTTTGAGAAGGTTGGTGTATAAGAACTTTGATTGTTCTGCACAGCACCCTGACCTGAACCCCATTGAACACCTTGGGGATTAATTTCTTACATTTTATATAGTGCTTTTCTAGACACTTGAGGCACTTTACATTGTATGGGGGGATCTCCTCAACCACCACTAGTGTGTAGCTTCCACCTGGATTATGCGACAGCCCTAGTGTTCCAGAACTCCCAGCACACACCAGCTATCAGTGGAGAGAAGAGGGATGTAGCCAATCCAGGGATGGAGATTATTAGGATGCCATGATGGATAAAGCAGGACATATGCGTCACTTTTTACGCATACGCTAGGAACAGCGTACAGTACGCGTGATGCAAATTTCGTCATCATCGACGCACATGCGCATTTAATACTTTGCAGTATTTAGTCGTACCACAAGGTGGCAACAGTGACCCAGGGCCATTGATTCTCAAGGTAGTTGAAGAAAAAACGGAATGAGTGTAGGTTAGAAAGTACCACCGTTTGTATAATTCTAGCCTTAAAGTGTATGAGGATTTGTATATGGATCGCCTAATCGTGGCGAGAGTTCACCCAAGCATTGTTCATGTATTTGTAATTCTTCTACATTGTCATCCTTCACACCAGACGACCTGCTTTACTGCTCTCAACTGACTCTTGTAGACTATCTTTGTACGCGTACGTGTCAAATGGTGTGTACTTTGGTATGACTGTGCGCTTATGCTGGCGTATGGATAAAAAAACGCAGTACACCAGAGGCTTAAGGGCCAATGGGGGCTTTTTAATGACCACCGAGAGTCAGGTCCTCGGTTTAACGTCTCATCCCATTCACTATGGGCCAGTTTACACCTGGTCATTTCATGTGTTTTCTCTGATCGGATAGCTATCTTATTGGTTAAAACGGTTCCATTTACACTTGGCTACATAATGTGTTTCAGCTAAATGGATACGGATCCGATCTTCTATTCTCGCGCAAAATGCAAATACAATTTTCCGCTGAACTGAAACGACAGCCGCCGTTATTTTGCTCGGTTTGGGTCGAAAAGAAGCTGAAAATACTTGCTATGACACTTGAGCAACAACAGGCAGTACTTATGTGCAGCATTTTCACTGTCTGCAGTACTAATCTTTAATCTCTAGCTAGATACCTGGATGAAAGCTTGGAATCAACACTGGTGGGAAAATATAGTGCTGGCTTCTTTTACAGAACAAGACCGGCTATCCAGTTTCCGAATGGGGCGCCGGACCTTCCATTATCTTTGTGTCAGCCTGCAAAGCAGTTTAATGAGGAGGCACACTCATCTCCATCAGGCTATACCGATTGATAAGATGTTTTTACTTCCGGCGCGACTAAAGCAAGTGACGTACCTCCGTTTGGGAGGAGAAAAGTGGCTGACGTATGTGGCTTCAACAACCAGATGCATTTAGACTTGTCCGGTTTTGTCTGGAATGCGTCCCAGACCATCCCCTGATGTGGTTTGAGCGATCGGATTTAAGTCCGTCTTGGAAGGCGTTTACACCTGGTCTTTTCACAATCGGATAGCTATCCGATCAGAGAAATCACAGGTGTAAACAGGCCTTATATTGGGGCGTTAGGCCCCACACCCACCACAGGGTGAGCACCCCCTGCTGGCCTCACTAATATCACTTCCAGCAGCAACCTTAGTTTTCCCCAGTTTTCTCCCATCCAGGTACTGGCCATGCTCAACCCTGCGTAGCCCCAGTGGGACACAAGGTGAGAGCTGCAGGGTGATGCATGGCTCTGAATGTACACCAGGCCTTCTCACTTGATGTCAGTGCCTGATCTCACTAATGCTCTTGTAGCTGAATGAACACACATCCCCACAGCCACACTTCAAAATCTAGTGGAAAATCTTCCCAGAAGAGTGGAGATGATTATAATAGCAAAGGGGGGATCAGCTCTGTGTTAATGCCGATGGTTTTGGAATTGGCATGTATTGGTTTGATGATCAGGTGTCCACAATGTTTTGGCCATATAGTGTACGTAAGATGGTCTCGTGAGTGCTAAATATAAAGGCAGATTAAGTCTTTGGACAAACCTACAGCGTCCTCGGTTGCCCTGAGGTCCAGTTGTCACTGTGGATTCGTCTTTGAATGCAAGTAGGCATTCTTATTGAGCCATCATATTGTCAAGACAGAACAGTCTCTATATTAAATTTGTCAGCTGGAGGTAAAAAAAACAACAAACTAAGCAACAAAAACACTGAAACTCTTTGTAGCTAGATATGGTCATGGGTTCATGTAAGTTGCGTTCATTCGGTTTTATTTCAAAATGAAAATAAGAAAATAAGGAAACTTTAGCTTTAGTTCAATATCTGAATTCATGCCTTTTGAATACTAATTAGTGTTTTGATTTTTTTTTTTTGAGCAACAATAAAAACCTCATTACACATGGCATGGCTGTGTTTACATTGGTTAATGTACAAAACCAACAGAGGGTATATAAAAACACTCAGACCTGGAACTACCATTCTACAGGCTCTTCTTTGATTGAGTTGTACTCCGGAACCTTTTTTCTGTTTTCATTAAAGATATTTTCAAAAATAATAATAATTTTAGCATGTAGTGAGCCGCATTAGCTGTCCATCATGCACTAACGGCAAACTTTTAATCTTCCCTGTTCTTGCTACTAGCTACGCATCTGGGTCATTTGAGATGGTCGATTCGTTTTAACCCCAGAATCTGAAATGATTTAAAAAAAAAAAAAAAAAAACAAGAGATGTTTTAAAGCCTCAAAAATGTTTTTACATATACCGTGAAGGGAAATAAACGTTCAGACGCTTTAGTTTTCGGTGTTTAATCTACGTCCAGTCCGTATATATCTACTTTACACACGCAGTGCCTTTTGACTTTTTTCCTTATAAACATAGACAGAAAATCTGTTATGTATCCATAAGCAGAAGCAAAGATGTGTTTAAAAAGCTAAAATGGTTGGGGAACGAATTCTTCAAACACCACAAAGTACCGACATTAGTAGTTTTGCTGTAATGCTCTTGTTGGCATTTGAGCTTTGAGACAGCTATGGTAAGAAGCTTTTTGCAGCACTGTGGTTTCATTTTGGCCAGTTCCTCTTGGCAAATTGTCTTCAATTCCCCAAGCTTATGAGAATTCATCTGGTGAACTCCCAATTTTAAAATCCTCCATAAATCTTCAATGGGATTCATGTCCGAAGATTGGCTAGATCATGCAAGGCCTTGTTGAGTTATTATGGCTGTATTTGGGGGTGTTGTCTTGTTTATACGTCCATCTTCTAACTTTCTTAGCCGGTGAGATTAAATTCTCCTCTAACATGTCCCGTTACGTTGCTTCGATCGCGTTTCCTTCACTGATGTGTAATGCCCCAGTACCGTTTGCAGAGCAGCAGCCCTGTAATATGATGCTCTCGCGTCTGGAAGTCACTGTGGGTACGTTGTTCTTCTGAACACTTATTCCTCCAAGCATGACCAGGTTCTACTTCAGTTTCGCCTGACCAGAGTATATTGTTCCAAAAGAGTTTGGATTTGACTATATGCTTTTAGATACAGTATGCTTGGGGGGTGTTTTTTTTTTTTTTTTTAAACCAAAAGAGTTTTGTGTGAGGTGGGAGGAATGGAGATGAGTGTAGTTCTCTGGGTAATTGTTGCTCAGGTCATCCTGCAACTCTTTTGGTCTTGGTTCCATGACCGTTGCGCTTGCATGTTATCGAACCAATTGGACTGACCGGGGACCTTTTGCTATGACTCTGTAGCATTTTTCCAGTCAGATTTTGTTTATCATTGTTGTCCTTGAGTACTTTACGAAGCTCCTTCAGCTTCACGATGATTGCTACTACTTCCCAATCAAACGCAACGTCATTTATAATGACAGGTCAAGTCAGGTCATGTCAGTCCTAGAGTAAAGTGCAAAAATTATTCTTAGGACAAAGAAATGTAATGTATACCAACAAGTGTATGTTTCACAAATGTATTTATCCTTCATAATCCCAATGAAAAAACAATGAACATAAAGGTCATATAAATGAAATAATCATTTTGACAGACACTTTTTCAGTAAGCTCTCTGCATTTGATTTGGCCCTTATCAGTGCACAGAACAGAGCCATGGAGCTTGTTGTCATGGAGCTCACAATGGCTATTCCAGCACCTATGAAAACACAGGCCAACAAACAGAACCAGAGCTGGGTGTGTGTCAGACATGTCCATCAAATCAACAGTAGTGTGTACACTGCAGCAGCAAATTGAGTTCCCTGAGCCTGGTTATTTTTTTTTCCCTAAAGAACCGCACCAAATCCATCACTTTTCGGCTGTGCCGTTCCAAATTGTGAAAAACTGCTCCAGTTCCACTAGAGCTTTGTTGTCTTGGGTGCAGAAACTTTTGGGGAGTTCAGCAGTGCTTTCTCAGAAGTTTGGTATATGTATTTCACAAGCGTTTTTCTCATGAATGGTGCTGTAAATTCTTACTTACAAATTCAGACTTTTAATCATAAAGGTTAAACACTTTTCTTATTAAAAGTCGTACACACACATCTGTTCGGTTTATTAGGAACACCTGTACATCTGCACATTCGTACAGTAATCCACTCAGCCAATCATGTACTCGTGCAGATACAGATCAAGAGCTTCATAATAAACATCATGATGGGTGAAAATGTGATCTCGGTGACTTTAGCCGTGGTGTGGTGGTTGGTGTCGGACGGGCTGCGAAAAAATTAAATTTCACACTTCAACTCTGCGCGTTGTGAGATCCTTTTCTGCTCAACGTGGTTGTAAAGAGTGGTTATTTACGTTACCGTGCATTACATCAGCTCAAACCAGTCTGGCCTTTCTCCTCTGAGCTCTCACATCAACAAGGCATTTTCTTTTGCACAACTTCAACTCGGTGGATGTTTTGTTTTTGTTTGGGGTTTTTTTTTCGCACCATATGGTGTAAACTCTGGAGACTGTTGTGCAGTGTGAAAATCCCACACTGAAAAGAAAAACTAAAGGGAATATGTTGTTCTGACTGGCCACCTGTTCCCTCTGTTTTCAGAGTGGGAGTTAAGAGAAACTAGAAGACGTATCTGATCTACTAGGTTGAATGATATAAAGTTAGTATGATTGGTTCACATGGTATTGACGCGATCCAATTGTTACCATAGATCTTATAAGGATGTTGGTGCTGCAGGAAAAATGACTCGTTTAATAACTGGTGTGCTACGATCGCGCTCTGGGTAATGCTGACTCGTCACAAAGCCGGGGCCTGGGTTCGATCCTGATGATTCATTCTCGGGTGACTGTGCAGAGTTTGATTTTACTCCAGGACTTGGAAAAGACATAATCAAATCATGTTGGCTGTACAAAAACAAGTTGTGCTCATGTAACTCAGTTCATTCACATAGAACCAATGTACACAATTGAATAAAGTAAGTTCAATGAGCTTTTTTTTCCCCCTAGTTTTTTTTAGCAGTTTCTGAAATACTCTAACAAGCCCTAAAAATCAAGCCACAGTCACAGCCACTGAGATTTTATTTCCTCCATTTTGATGTGAACAATAATTGAAGTTCTTGACCTGTATCTGCGTTATTTTATTGATGCTTTGCTCTGCTGCCATGTGATTGGTTGATTTACATTTACATTTATTCATTTAGCAGACGCTTTTATCCAAAGCGACTTACAAATGAGAGCACATTCACACACCAATGGTAGCAGAGCTGCCATGCAAGGTGCTAGCTTGCCATCGGGGGCAACTTAGGGTTCAGTGTCTTGCCCAAGGACACTTCGGCATGGGATCACCCGGGCCGGGATTCGAACCACTAACCCTACGATTAGTGGATTAGTGGACAACCCGCTCTACCGACTGAGCCACAGCTGCCCTATTTAAGGTAATTGCATGAACGAGCAGGTGTTTCTAATAAAGTGGGCGGTTTGTGTACATGTAGAAGAGTTACGCAACACTGTGTGTGTGTGTGAGAACTACACTTTTCAGCTCCGAGAAATCTAATGGTCTGAGACTAAATTAAAATGGGAATACGGTTCAGAAGTGTTGCAATTAAAAAACACATACACACACACACACACCATAGCAGCCATCTTGAATAATCACTTTCTGATAAAATTCTTTATCATGCTGAACAAGCAGATGTTTGGTTTGTAAAGCGCAAAACTGGTAGCTATAAGCTTCCATTGTATGTTAACCTCACCGCATTAAAACAAATGAGCCGGCTTTTGGCCTGATGAAGTACAGCATGTCCCAAAAGTCTCCTTGCATGTACCGTATGCCTGCACCACATCGGTTGTGTCTTTGTCAGCAGATGTTTGTAGACGTCCACTTCTCGGGCATTTCGCAACACTTCCAGTCGTTTTGAATTTGTTAATAAGTCCATCACAACTTTGCGACAGCTTCACAATGCAGCCATGTGAACGATTCCAATATATTCTTCTTTTATCAAAGGCATTCTTAAAGGCTGTCTGGGGGGAAAAAAACTAGGGGAAATCACCCTGGACAAAAGAATTAGGCATGTATCTAGGGCTGGGCGATATATCGATATAATATCGGGATAAATGTTTACACGATACACTTTTTCTGAGATATCGTTGGTATGGTGATGTATTTAAAAAAAAAAAGTGTTTTTAATAAGTACAAATTACATATACTTAAACTCAGTACGTTTACATGGACAACAATAATCCACTCTTAATCTAATTAAGACCATACTTTGATTAAGAAACTACCACGTAAACACCAACCTTGTTGGTGTACTCCTGTTTTAGTCATATTATGGATGTGTATTACAGACATGTAATACAGACACCTTAATCACATTATTAATGTTGTGTAAGTGTTTCCACCGCATTTTGCGACAGGACACGATCACACACAGCAGTTTTACATTTTACGGCGAACAAGAGAGTTCGGCCGCGTCCCAAAACGCGTACTTTTCTACTATAGGTCTGTAGTGGGGGAAAATACATGCATCTTGGCTACTATATAGACGGTAACTACGTGATTTGGGACGCAGACCACGGCTTCAAGTAGTTGTCTATTAGCACGTATAGCATGACAAATTATTAACTGCACTTAATGCGGTCGTTAATTTTTTTTTTTTTTATATAAAAACACCCAAAACTGTATACGGTACAATTACGAAGACGAAGTGTATGTTGATACGTGAAATTCTGGAGGGACATCGGACGGCGTGGCGCGGTGACGTAATGACGCGGGCTCTTAATCTAATTATGATCTATAACATGTAAAACGGGAACATGACCGGAGTATTCTAAAAGCGACTCATGTAATCACATTATTATCTTAATCAGAGTAAGGTCAATAATTAGATTACCGCTGTCCATGTAAACGTAGTCTGTAAAATGCATGTGCCTGGAAAACTTCAAGACAGCAGTGTTATCAGAACCTGATGGTGCTTTTATGTGTGGTTTTATTTTGTTTTGTTGGAATCTGTTCATGGATGTACGGCTTTAAAACATAACTGCACAAAGCGTAACATTTTTCACGCCGAGCTTGACAAGATATCCATGACCGAATGACTGAAAAAATCTGTTTGGCTTGGTTGTAGCCTGTGCAGAGTAAAATCTCTTGAAAGAGCATGGTGTAACTCGAAAGAAGCTGCGCTGGTCATAAATGAATCTTGCAGCAGAGTTATTTCAGGGATTACTGTCTGGTTTCTGAGCAGTAGAACCCTACGTATAATATCAAAGTGCATGTTGTAATTATATTGCTACGTATTTATGCCATAATGACAGGGCTACAGCGTACTAACAGAAACACTTTCTTTATATCATGTGCATGTGTTTGATTGAAGCCTGTCAGGGAAATGTTCTCTGTAACACACTAAAAAGTTTCAGATTTTTTTTTCTTCCACTTTATACCTATGAAATACAGAATTTAACTGCACAATGGCTGCTAAGAATGATAACAAAGCCAGCAAAGCTTGTGGTTCAGTCTCCGTGTTGTTGAGCGTAATGGTCATACGGTAGGGCTTGACGAATCAGGGAAGGATACGCAATAATTCAGACCCAATCAGGGGGTGAATGTGGGTGAAGCCACACCCTCATTTCCAAAAGTCTTCGTTTTGGTCTGTTTACACTGAAACGTGAGCCCAGGGGTTTCAAACTAAAACATAGTCTTCGGCGTTTCCAAAAGTCTCCGTTTTCGAGGGTGGAACTGCCGGAGTAGTGTAGACAACAGGCGTAACCATAGCAACAGTTATGCGTTTTAAAACGAAAACATTTTGCAGTATGCAACCGATGCATACTACGTGAGTCTCATGATGCAACGGAATTGGTGCGTACGAGTTTGGGGGTGGAAAGCGTGTAAGACAGCATTGGCTGTTTTTAACTATTAAGCCTTGATTTAACAATACCCGAATAAATTGTTAATTTGTTTAAGATTTTTGTGTTTATGATGACGTCGAAGGTCACATGATAAAGCTAATATAGCGGATGCGGTATGTCCGGGATTGTAGTCATAATACACACAATGCAGTACGTACTGTCGCAGTATGCGATTTTGGACACAGCCTGTCTTTTAGTGTTAATCCATAATGATAAATGGATAACATTTTAGTTAATGTCTGTCTGATCTCTAAATAAAAACCCTTAATAGTCACAGATTATAAGCAAGTAGCGTGAAGCTGGTGACTACTCGGGTGTTATGCAAACGGGTTGGGCGCGCATCTCTTTTTGTTTACAAACACCCGATGTGTCTATAAGCATCCAGAACCTGTTTGCTACTTTGGCCTGTTAGCTTGTATAATAGTGCAAACATTATTTTCGTTTCATTTTATGTTTCATTCTCTGCCCCATCAGGTGCGCGTTTCGTTTTCCCAGCACGGTGATAAAGATTCAGTTCACTGCACTGTACTACAAAGAGGTGCTGCAGGAGGAGGCGCCCATGTCCCCGGTGAGACCCCTGTACCCGCAGATCTCGCCGCTGAAAATCACCATTCCTGACAACGACTTCAGAAGCATGATGAGTCCACTGCCTTCACCAACAGGAACCATCAGGTACAGCCGAGTCGGAACATTAACCAGCATGAGGCTCCACATGTACTGCTTCACTTCGCATTCACAATAAACTTCTGAACTCTTAATGTTTTCCTAAAGCGAAGGCTAAGCTGAACCTTATGCTGCATGAAAACAGTGTTGTCTGAACACGAACCTAATACAGATTTCAGTCGGAAGACTGATGCTTTTAAATGATTTGAGTCTGCTCTGGGAAATTCTGGAAAACAGCCAAAAATATCTTTGCGAAAAAATGAAGTTTCCCCCAAAACAACATGATGTTTTTGTTTAGGAGACTTTCTAATTTTCCTTGGCTGTCTTCCTGTGAAGATCATGTCGTGTAAGGAGCCAGTTTAACTAACACAGTGGTAAATACAGTCATCCTGCCTTAATACAGTCCCCTACGAAAGTATTGGAATGGACAATTCTTTTGTTTGTGTTATACACTGAAGACGTTTGAGATGGATATGAGACGAGCATTTAGGATTTCAGCATCTAGACATGTAGGAAAAAAAAAAAACGAAAACACAGAACCTTTGGAATCAGACCAATCAATTTTTAGAGGTGAAAAAGTATAGGAAGAGATCAGACTTGAAGTAAAGGAAAGTAAATAACACATAATATTTGGTTGCATATCCCTTGCTTGTAATAACCGCATCGGTGACATCGGTGACATCACCAAACTGTTGTTTCTTCTTTTGTGATGCTTTTCCAGGCGTTTACCACGGCGTCTTTCAGTTCTTGTTTGTTTCAGGGGGTTTCTCCTTCAGTCTACTCTTCCGGAGGCATTAAGGCTCAGTGATTGACCTGGCCATATGTATATAATATATACAAACAGAGTATGAAACATTTAGGAAGACGTTTAGCTAAAAAGTGTCATCTCCGCCTATGTATTGGAGACTTTTGGGACACCCTGTGCATAGATTAGGTTAGAAACGGGAGGTAGGCAGGGCTTTTGCTTGCCTGTCAGGATAAAGTGGTGGCCAAGCTGCCACTGTTGGGCTCTTGAGCATGGCCCTTAATCCTCTCTGCTCCAGGGGGCGCTGTATCATGGCTGACTGTGCACTCTGACCCCAACTTCTTGACAAACTGGGGTCAGAGTGCAGGAGAAAAGAATTTCACTGTGCTGTAATGTACATGTGATTTAATAAAGCCTCGTTATTGTTATAATTAAACCATGTGAAGGCTTTTCCCTAATTCATATTTGCCATTATTCTCCAAATATGCTCAAACTGAAAACATGAACTACAACCTGATTTTGTGAGGGAAATGGTCCAGTCGGAAAGTTCAGTTGAGCAGTGTATTTCATATCAGACTGATCTATAAAGGCCAGAGTTCACCAATACAATAAGAAATTCTTCAATTTCATGTCTTTTCTTTTTGCACAGTAAGGAAACAAAGTGGTTTCTTCATATTTGCCTAATGGTGATGACTATTTGTGTTATTTACATTCGAAATGTCAAACGAGATTCAGATTTACGATTCATTTCTTTAATCCGAAACAATCTGAGAGTCTGACTGACTGTTTTTCCTAGTTCTTAAGCTTTTACATGCTCAACAGGGAATGTATTTTGCTTCCTCCAAACACATTCCCAGTGTTTCATTCAGCCTGTTCATGCAGAAGGGAAGTCTGCCCCCGGCGGCCCGTCCGCATCTCTGCACCGCGTGTGACCGTGACCATGAGCTCGATCTCTCTCTCTCTGTGTGTGTGTGTGTGTGTGTGTGTGTGTGTGTGTGTGTGTGCGCGCACCATATATGGCGTGTGCACAGCTCTGAGCGCTCTGATTGGTGGAACGCCAAATGTTGTGGGGTTTTTTTCTATTAGCGAACTGACTGATGGTTTCCTTTTTCTGAGGGCTCCTAGTAGCCTACCCCCATCCTCCTATTTCTCGGTCAGCCCCTACACCCAAAACAAACAGCGTGCTTGCTCACTATGCTTCCTGCTTTCTCGTCCACCCTCCTCTAGCTAGAGCAACAAGGCTTTTTTTTTTTTTTTCTTTCAGCAAGTCTGACAAGTTTTCCACTGCTGAGCATGTGGGTTTTTGTTAGTTAATGTGCTGTTTTGGGGTTTTTTTTTGTTTGTTTTTGCAGCAGTCGAGCCAGTAGGGTTTAAAGATTTGCACGGGTACTAGGGCAGCTGGGATACATATTAAACCTACTATGTGCTGGGCAAAACAGTCGATATAATCAAAGTTTGGAATTCTGCACATTTGGAACAGCATGCGAAAGGATTATATCGTATATCTGACTTATGAGCAATGTTTTGTTTGGTTTTGTTTTATTAGCAATCTGAATTATTTTTGCTCATGTTTTGATGTCTCGATGAGTTAATTATTAAGCCATTAAAGAGGTTTCTTCTGTAAATCATTACTTAAGATAACCTTTTGGAATCCTGAGCGAGGTGTTGAACTGTACCTCTTCCTGCTCAGTATAATCGCCAGCGTGCGAAATGATTCATTGTGTTAGAAGATCTATTGAGAAGGCCAGCTGTTCCAGATGTTACCGTGGTTCTGCTGTAAACGGGAAATATATTTAATTCTTAGACGCATCGCACATTTCTCTCTTTCACAGAACACAACGATTGGACTTTTCCATACGGCTGAATTCTCGCATCTGATTGCTCACGTCTCGGAAAGAAGTTCCAGCTGTAACATGAACGATGGGTTAATATTAACGCGCTCGGTCTTTTCTATAGTAACCCCTCCTACACAGGGACGCACCACATAATCTTAGATTTTTAATAAATGGATTAAAAAACATGTTGTTTAACAAAGAAAAACGATGTGAATCTTTAATGTGATGTTTTTGTTAGGAGGTGTGTATCTAACGTATGGAAGCACGGTGCTTTGCCAAGTCTTCAGGACAGAGGACTTTACGCTTTCTGGTTTCTCGGTAAAATGATAAACTGCAGGGGGTTTATTTGTCTTGGTTTTTTTTTGAGAGAGAGACAGAGATGCTGTTATGGGAACGACTGTTTATCATTGCTGTAACAGGAACTAACCTGTCTCTGGGATCTCCCACAACATTAAATCTTAACTGTAAACTGTTCAGATGTGCTGTTCATGAATAAATGAACCCTCATGTGTCAATAAAAAAGAAAGGTACACATGGGTCCAAAGAGGGCAAAAATGTCCGTGTCCAAAAACTGTCATTAAAATATTATTATACATTAATATTTTTTTTCCACTTTTTTTTTCTTACCAGCAGCAGTTCTAATCATCATTACTAAACATTTATTAATTTTCATAATTATAACCCTTTAATCGCTGGTTTCTTTACATAATGCCACAGATGTTTGATGTGATTGTAATTATTTAAAAAAATGTAATTACAAATTTTTTTTATTATTTTCCATGTATTAAATGCTAAGCAGAATTTTCTTTCTTTGATTATTACAGTCTTTGATATGTCAATGACAACATTCATTTTGATTCATTAATATTTTGTATGCAAAAATTTTTTACAAAAAAACAAAAACCAACTACCACTCAGGTCCTTAAAGGACAAAAATGTCCATGTCAAAAAACTGTCATAGAAATATTATTTATTCTTTTTTTTTCCCCCCACTTTCACTGACTTTTTACTATTTACCAGCATCAGTTCTGATCAAAAATACCAAACATTCATTCATTTCATAATTTTAACCCTTTAAACGTGGGTTTCTTTACATAATGCAAAAATCTTCAAAGCTCAGGAACCTTCTTTGACTCGTATACATGGGGTGGGATTTCCAGTACAATATCATTTCTTTCTTTCTGTTCACACACATCAAATTTTCAGTTCACACATACAAACCACAACTCTGACACACACACACACACACACACACACACACTGTGCAATTGTACACAGTTGTAGCTGCATCATTTATTCAGTTTTCTGTAGCACTTTACAATACAGCAGAATCAGAAAAAAAGGAGAAGCATGCATTTTGCCCAGAGGCAAAACCTGAGAAAATAATACACATTTCAGCATATTTTAAAAAATAAATAAATAAATAAAATCGTTTTGAAACCTTGTCAACAAGATCAAAGCTTATTAACACAGAATGCATGATTCAATGCTTAAACATCACCGGGATTAAATATTGCCGTTTGAATGGGTTTCAATGGGGACATTTTTGTCCTGAAGGTCCTGAGTGTAACTATTTTGTGTATCTAGTTTAAAATAGATTTATGAAAGCAAATGTCGGTGAAATATTAAAAATCCAATAAATATACACACCTTTTGCCTTTATGCTGTTTGCATGAACACAGACAAAATGATTATTTATTTATTTATATATTTATATATTTATATATATATATTTTTTTTTTTTAAAGAGCAAAAATAAAATTGTCCATAAGGACACACAAGGGGTAAACGTTATTATTGTTGGTAAACCGCTGTGAAATAAGAGGATTAGCGGACTCCAGACTGTGCCGTTATACACACATCATTCGCTTCTGTTTCGTGTTGTTCGGTATCCCGACACACTGCTGTAGATCATTGTTGCGTAACTGCACATTCTGTCAGATGTTACTCCTTACTTAATGTAGAGTACTAAAAAGAAAGGATGCCATATGTCATGTATTTGTTTCCGACATTGTTTAATGTGCAAGTATTTTGAATAGTATCTGGACAGCGACGTTCCTTCGGACTTCTCGAATGCAGTACATTCCTGCTTGTGTTTTCATTAAGGGTGAAAGTCATCATACTGTAGGGAGCTGACCGTGATGGGTGGTGGTGATATTAGACGAGAAGTCTAAAATCTTATATTTACCGTATTTTCCGCACTATAAGGCGCAGTCTCAATTACGGGGTCTGTTTCTGTACTTGACCAATACATAAGGTGCACCGTGTTATAAGGCGCATACGGTTGTTACGCCAACCAAAGTCGCACAACATTTTTACAGATTTTAGAACTCCGTCCACACATAAGGCGCACCGGATTATTAGGCGCACGGACGATTTTTGAGAAAATTTAAGGCCTTTAGGTGCGCCTTATAGTGTTGGAAATACGGTACGTAAAATCGCCGTGCTATATTCAGTATAACCTCACGACTGCGATTAGTGCTTTTCTACAGAAATGTATATAGAGTAAGTGATATTTCAGACACAATATGGCCAAATGTTCTGTTTATTTTAGTAATATTAATAGATCATGGATAGTGATTTGGACATTCTTGTTAAGGGTTGCTTCTCGTGAAATTAGCATCCCTTCTTCCTTTTCGTCTTCAACTGATAAGTGAAATGTTCTATTCCTGGAAAGTATTGCTTGCCATGTCTGCAGTTGGAGAATGACGTCACTAACACTAGTGTAGAAACAGTTTCGAACTAGGAAGTACAAGACTGAGAGATTGGCTTTATCAAACAATATGAAATGATTGCAAACACGACACAGGTTGATCAAAAAAAATCTTTGTTAAATATAGGTGTGTAACAATTATTGGCACCCTTTTAGTCAATACTTTGTTACCTTGCTTTACCAAGATAACAGCTCTGAGTCTTCTAATATAATTCCTGATGAGGTTGGAGAATTCATGGCAAGGGATCTGAGACCGTTCCTCCATACAGAACCCAGCCAGATCCTTCATATTCCGAGGTCCATGCTGGTGGACTCTCCTCTTCAGTTCACCCCACAGGTTTTCAATGGGGTTCGAGTCAGAGTACGATATCCTCCCTTCTTTATAGCATTCCATGGATTGTATTTTTCTTGCAACCATCAGTTGCACTGTTGTGTTTGGTTGTACAGAAGTTCAAGCTAGCTCTGTTGGCCAGTTATACCAGCTGATGGAAAAATCGAGATGCATAAAGATGGATAAATCACTTGTAATTATGAGCTGGCTATATTGCAACCTCTTTTATGAATGGCTCGGATGCGACACATGCCAAATGGCGGAGATAACGTTCAGCTAGGGTTCAGCATGCCGCTGCTGTTTTCTGTATTAATGCATTATTTTTTGACAGGATAGCTGTACATATGCTCAGGGCTGAGTTCTTCTACTGTAACGGGGTGTTTATTTTTGGCCACAATGCTTTCGCAGGTTATTATATTGTGTTATTGGGTCCAGTTGTTTGAGGACCGCTTCAAGCCTGGACTTCAACCCCACATGCAGCTTGTGCCCTCTTCCGCTAGACAAAGGTTTTCTTCCTTACTGAGCTCTCTACTCTCCTCCCACATCAAGGCAGCAGAACAACAACTCTGACCCTGCTCTGCTCCTGAGGCAGTGTATTACACTCAGGACATACAGCAGCAGTAAAAATAACGTGTGCGCGCGTGCGTGTGTGTGCATGTATGTGTGGTGTTGGGAGGTGGGGGTGTGTGCCCTGGTGTCCAATATAACAGCAGTGTAACAGAATCTGTCAAACAAACAGGAGATGATGTGACTTAGCACAGAGATGATCAGAGGAACAGCAGGGCTATGCGTTCCTGGGTATATCATCAGGGCTTGAGGTGTATTCCTCTGAGGCACTGCTGCCTTAATGCTATATTTGTATACTATAACACAACACAAGAGAAAGTATGTTATTATTATTATTATTATTATTATTATTATAGAATTGCTAAACTGTTGACTGTAAACAACAGCCTAAGGGTAGAATCTGGTAGGGTGTGTGCAAGCTCCTCTGTGCTCCTAGATGATAATCACAAGCACTTGGAGAATGTTGTTCCAAGAAACCACATTTGTTTACAGTGTCATTCTTTGAAAGGCCCAGAGCCATCTGCTGGCCATTTGTATGCTTTATATATCAAGCGGCAACAGAGGAGTGATTAGTGAAATGATTAGCTCTAGCGTGTGTGGCCATTTTATATATATATATATATATATATATACACACACACACAGTATCTCACAAAAGTGAGTACACCCCTCATTTTGTGAATATATCTTTTCATGTGACAACACTGAAAAAATTACACTTTGAATGCCAACATGTACTGTGACGCACTGAACCAGAGCATGATCAGTATGCAGTATTCCAGCATGATAACGACCCCAAATACACCTCCAAGACAACCACTGCCTTGCTAAAGAAGCTGAGGGTGAAGGTGATGGACTGGCC
>JAFFST010000602.1:36222-47349 GCA_022414735.1 Noturus placidus | reverse complement strand
TTTATTTGTTGAAAAAGTTTGAAATATCCAATAAATGTCGTTCCACTTCATGACTGTGTCCCACCTGTTGGTGATTCTTCACAAAATATTACAGTTTTATATCTTTATGTTTGAGGCCTGAAATGTGGCAAAAGGTCGAACAGTTCAAGGGGGCCGAATACTTTCGCAAGGCACTGTATTTACATTGGTGGAAATCACCACAATTCCACCATTATCAAGTTTATAATTATAAGCCAGTTAGACTGATCACGTAAATGAAATTAATCTTTAATCAGCTTTAATCCAAACCTCAATAATGTTTACACAAGCAGCCTATAAATAATGTCAACATAAATCTAATTGAGCAGTTTTAATAAAAGTGTATTACGAGTGAAACAGTCAGAGCGAAAAAGGCTCCAATGAATATTAAAAACATTATTGTACACATTTAAATATTGAACCTAATATTTATATTGTTGTTTATTATATTTGTAAACTAAATCTGTGCTCAATCGAATATCCATGGAATGTATTATTATTATTGTTATTTTTTGAAGGGTGTAAGCCCTTGAAAACCCCTGTTTTAAAGACATACATTATTGTACATGGAGTTGTTCTCACTAAAGAAGGTGATCGTCTGATCTTTATAACAGATTTATCTCAGTTTCCTGATAAGCCTGCACTTACCTACGTGTGGGACAGTAACTAAACTCTAGCAGTTAGCTGGCTTTAGACTGAGTGTTTGCTTATATTTTATCCTCAAATATAAATGTAGATGTGTGTCCAATCTTTTGAATATAAAATGGCACCAAGTGCCACTCAACTGACCTTGATATTGTATTACACAATCTAATTGTATTGTTACTTGACAAGTTGCAGTGGTAATGTCTATTTGATGTCATGGACATTTGCTTGATATCTAGTTTAATGTTTATCATTGATTATTAGGGATTATTGCAATTTTTTTCTTTTATTTTATGACAGAAGAACCATTGTTTCAATGCAAATAGCAAGCTCAGGTGAGGTATTCCAGAATCTGGGTCGATCAAGGAACTATCAGTAAGATGAGATGAGCAGATATAAATCAGCTTGAACCGTCGTGAACCACTGAACTGATTAGCATGACGTCATTAGCTGAGGGTTGAACACTGATAAGGCTGTTCAGGCAGATGCCAAACAGATAACACATTATCAGATCAGTCTGTACTTTACTCAGATTGAGTTCCCTATGTCAAACGTTCCATTGTAAAGTCTGGAATTTTATAATAGGAGGTTTTTTCAATAGTATAAGCCAATACAGTATAATACTGGGCTGTCAGGTGTTATTTTAACTGTAATTTGTTAATAAGAGACAGCATGAGTTAAACATCATTGTTAGTGCTTTACTGTTATAGTATAACAGTATAGTATAGTATAGTATAGTATAGTATAGTATAGTATAGTATAGTATAGTATAACACATTGGTGATATGGGGACTTTTGTGTGTTACCAGAAAAGTCTTATGGGTGCCACCGGAAAAGCCTAGAGGTGCTACCAGAAAAGTCTAGAGGTGCTACCAGAAAAGCCTAGGGGTGTTACCAGAAAAGCCTAGGGGTGCTACCAGAAAAGCCTAAGGGTGTTACCAGAAAAGCCTAGGGGTGCTACTAGAAAAGTCTAGAGGTGCTACAAGAAAGGTCTAGAGGTGCTACCAGAAAGGTCTAGAGGTGCTACAGGAAAGGCCTAGAGGTGCTACCAGAAAAGCCGAGAGGTTTATAGCTGCTTCCAGAAAAGTCTAGATATGCTACCAGAAAGGTCTAGAGGTGCTACCAGAAAGGTCTAGAGGTGCTACAGGAAAGGCCTAGAGGTGCTACCAGAAAAGCCGAGAGGTGCTATCAGAAAGGTCTAGAGATGCCACCGGAAAAGCCTAGAGGTGCTACCAGAAAAGCCAAGAGGTGCTACAAGAAGGGTCTAGAGGTGCTATCAGAAAGGTCTAGAGGTGCTATCAGAAAAGTCTAGAGGTGCTACCAGAAAGATATAGAGGTGCTACCAGAAAGGTCTAGAGGTTCTGCAAGAAAGGTCTAGAGGTGCTACTGGAAAAGTCTAGAGGTGCCACTGGAAAAGTCTAGAGGTGCTACCAGAAAAGTCTAGAGGTGCCACCGGAAAAGCCTAGAGGTGCTACTGGAAAGGTCTAGAGGTGCTACCAGAAAAGTCTAGAGGTGCTACCAGAAAGGTCTAGAGGTGTTACCAGAAACGTCTAGAGGTGCTACAAGAAAGGTCTAGAGGTGCTACCAGAAAAGTCTAGAGGTGCTACAAGAAAGGTCTAGAGGTGCTACCAGAAAGGTCTAGAGGTGCTACAAGAAAAGTCTAAAGGTGCTACCAGAAAGGTCTAGAGGTGCTACCAGAAATGTCTAGGGGTGCTACAAGAAAGGTCTAGAGGTGCTACCGGAAAAAGTCTAGAGGTGCTACAAGAAAGGTCTAGAGGTGCTACCAGAAATGTCTAGGGGTGCTACTAGAAAAGTCTAGGGGTGCCACCAGAAATGTCTAGGGGTGCTCCCGGAAAAGTCTAGAGGTGCTACCAGAAAGGTCTAGAGGTGCTACCAGAAAGGTCTAGAGGTGCTACCGGAAAAGGTCTAGAGGTGCTACAAGAAAGGTCTAGAGGTGCTACCAGAAAAGTCTAGGGGTGCTACCAGAAATGTCTAGGGGTGCTCCCGGAAAAGTATAGGGGTGCTCCTGGAAAAGCCTGGAGGTGCTCGTGGAAATGTATCGGGGTGCTACCAGAAAAGTCAAATGGTGCTCCTGAAAAAGTCTAAAGGTGCTCCCAAAAAAGTTTAGGGGTGCTAACACAAATCTCTTCTTTAAAAAAATTTAAAATAGATCATACAAATTATTCCAGTAGCTAAAGCAGCCTCTAAGTGAATCTGTTTCATGCAGCATTTAGTTCATACAGCATTTCAAATAAACTACAGAAATTATACTACTATCATTGAAAAGAAACATATTAATGCAATTTCTATATATACATCATTGTTTTGTTGATTGTAGCCACATAATTGTATTTAGCAAATATCGGTGTCCATATGCATGCGAGTCACTGCTGTTTATCATGGTCATGGACATTTAAGTGATTTACTTTAAATGTGTTCTGTAATGTAAGCATGTTTGTTCCTTTTTTTCTGTTGCAGAAAGGAAAACAGAGAAAGCTGCTGCCAGTCCAGGTGAGTGTAGAGTCTGATATATCTCCTCTTCCACATATTAACCGATCAGTTCCCTTGTTGCTGATCAGCAGCATAAGTTCATTGCTACATCCAGATGTGGATGGGTTCCCTTTTGAATCTGGTTCCTCTCAAGGTTTTTTACTCGTGTTGTCTCAGGGAGTTTTTCTTCGCCAGTGTCACCTTTGGCTTGCTCATTAGGGATAAATAAAAAATTGATGTCCAGATTTCTGTAAAGCTGCTTTGTGACAGTGTCCATTTCTAAAATCGCTATACAAATAAAAATTTAATTGAATTAATATTCAATAAATGAAATATCAACAAAATGGAAGCTGGTACAAGAACAGATTGAACAGTATTAAATCAACTAAACATTGCTAAGAGTAACAATAGCTACACCTGACGATAACACACTATGCTCTTGGAAAAATATATTTATCCAACATCAAATGTAACCAAATAAAAAAAAATAGATCAGTGTTTCTTTTGTTTTAAGAAATGAGTGTGTGTCTCTGCAGTGGTCTGCTATGTGGGTGACCGTAACGAACTGCGCAGGCGTGTGATTGAGTGGCTGCAGACTGAAGTCGTGCCAGACGGCTGGTTCACCAAAGGCTCCAACTTCACTGACCTCCTGCTCAAGTACTTCAAGGTGAGTTTAAGGATGTGCAAATTTCCTCATTTTATACCTGGCTTTCAAATTGACGTTGATTTCCTATGAGTAGAATTATTTGGATTTGTTCTTCCTTGCTCAGATACATCTTGGTCTGTAAAATATTAAAATAGATGTTAACTTTATGATGCGGGACCTATGAGACACCCTGTATTTCAGCGAAGGAAAAATGCAAAAAAAAAAAAAAAAACAAACATTTGTTCAAATACATAAGTGACATTTAGCCACTGTTGCTCTGCTTGAGCATTCATAGGCCTGACCTTTCATTGGCCTGTCTGTACTATCACATATTGTAAACTCAGCTGATTAAGCTTCTATCTGTTTCACTACAGCACGTGGCTGTCCAACAACTTGATAACAATGAGACATTCACGGCATTACCCAACATGATATTTATGGGAAGATTTCAAACATTTCCAAGTTGTTTTGGTCAAATATGTTTATGATTTCTGCTGTCAAAATATGCTGAAATATGCTGAGAAACTTAATTCTGGCAGAATATCAAGAGCTGGAGGAGGGGCATGAAGTAGGTTTATTTTATCTTTATTTTGTCAGTCCTTGGAATTAAAATGGTTTTCGATTTGGAACTCATCTGGGATTAGGTGTTAGTCTTATATGGTTGTTTGATGTATTCGCTGGTTTACATTTCCATTTCAAAATGTCAGTGTGCTTAGAGAGTCCATATAGTAAAGAACAATAATGACAGAAGTCTTTCTCCAATCACTAATGAATCAAATATGAATAAATTTAACAACATTAAATTAGTAAAAACACGTGTATTAAATCCTACCGGTTAAGGAAGGTTTGGTTATTGAGTTGCATAGACAAGTTTTATAGCAATCAAGCCAAATTGTTCTTGTGTATAGATAAAGCACTGAGGTGGGAAGATAAAAAGGAAATTCAGGACTTAAAATCACAATAAAAAAAATAATAAAAAATAAAAAAATAAAAATATGTATGACATGGTAGTGTGAAAACCCACTCTAATGTTGAGAGAGAAAGATTAGATAAAGCAGCATATCATGATGCAGGGTTTTACATAAACCGGTATTTTTGAGGTTAGCAGTTACAAGGATATATCTAGCTTTGTGTATGGCCTTTAACCTCAGGCGCTACAGTTTTTTGCATTGTCCTCAGTTGCTCGATGTTCCAGTAGATAATGGCTTATCAGGCTTAGGTGCTATAATCAAACCTCATTACGCTGAAACACGTGTAAATGACTAATGACCTGGGTGACCCTATTTATGTCTTGAGTCTGTGAAAGTACATAGCTAATAATCAAAATCTCACAATCCCATGGTTACTCCTAAAGAGAGTGTGTTGCTTTTTGAATCTGGTTCCTGTCAAGATTTCTTCCTCATGTCGTCTCAGGGAGTTTTTCCTCACTTCTGTCACCTCTGGCTTGCTCATTAGGGATTTTAGTCTACATCCGTATTTCTGTGAAGCTGAATAATAAAGATGAATTGAACTGAGTATGCGTCACTACATGGAATGGCTTAGCCTTTAGCACTTAGATTGTCATGCTAATCAAGTAAAGAATAAAATGCAACAGCATGCTATTATAGGAAAATAATCAAATATAGGCTAGTGTGATGCAGCCTGGGGCAAAACACAGTTACTGTTACTGTGAAGTTGATTATTTTCCTGTATCAGAACATCCAAAAATGTTGTATTGCTCTTATAGGACATCAATTAGTCATCGATTAAAATATTTTAATTTATTAAAGAATATAGTTTCATTGAATGTTGTTAATAAATTTGCTCCATTAAAGTTTAGATTTCTCTCAGATTTTAGTATGACATCGAACTAATTCACCACAAAGACATTTTTTACACAGCTTTACCAAGGGTGCCAATAATTCTGGAGCCGAGCTTCATTGGGAAACTTCAGATGGGCATGTGTATGTGCTATCTTGAGCAGGGGCGCTGCAGGATTTCAGTCCTTCACGGCGTAGTGTGGTACCAATTGTGTTCTTGGTGACTATGGTCTCAGCTGCTTTGAGATCATTGACAAGATCCTTCCGTGTAGTTCTGGGCTGATTCCTCACTGTTCTCATGATCATTGCAACTCCACGAGGTGAGATCTTGCATTGAGCCCCAGGCCGAGGGAGATTGACAGTTCTTTTGTGTTTCTTCCATTTGCGAATAATCGCACCAACTGTTGTCACCTTCTAACCCAGCTGCTTGGCAATGGTCTTGTAGCCCATTCCAGACTTATGTAGGTCTACAATCTTGTCCCTGACATCTTTGGAGAGCTCTTTGGTCTTGTCCATGGTGAAGAGTTTGGAATCTGATTGATTGATTGCTTCTGTGGACAAGTGTCTTTTATACAGGTAACAAGCTGAGATTAGTAGCACTCCCTTTAAGAGTGTGCTCATAATCTCAGTTTGTTATCTCTATAAAAGACACCTGGGTGCCAGAAATCTTTCTGATTGAGAGGGGGTCAAATACTTATTTCCCTCATTGAAATGCAAATCAATTTTCTAAAATTTTTGCATGCTTTTTTCTGGATTTTTTTTTTTTGCTGTTATTCTGTCCCTCACTGTTCAAATAAACCTACCATTAACATTATAGACTGATCATTTCTTTGTTTGTGGGCAAACGTACAAAATCAGCTGGGGATCAAATACTTTTTCCCCCACTGTACTAATTCCCGAAATCTCTGAAACTGCATTCATAATGGGTTCAGCTGGATTAAACACAACCAGGCCTGATTACTGTAAACCCTGTTCAATCAAATCAGCACTTGAATTTTCAACAGAATGAAGTTGGTTAAAAGGTCGTAGCCAGTAACATACTATGCCAAAATTTAAAGAAATTCTAGAAATGATGAGGAAGAAGGTAATTGAAATACATCAGTCTGGGAAGGGTTACAAAGCTATTTCAAAGGCTCTGGGACTCCAAAGGACCACAGTGAGAGCCATTATCTACAAAATGTAAAAACTCGGCACAGTGGTGAACCTTCCAGAATTGTCCAACCTTCCAAAATTCGTCCAAGAGCACAACAATGACTCATCCAGCAAGTCGCAAAAGAGCCAAAGACAACATCAAAGGACCTACAGGCGAGAAGAGTGGCGAGGTGAAAACCACTGCTAACCCAGAAGAACATTAACGATTGATGATCATTTGAAGACCTTGATGATCCTCAAATCTTTTGGGAGAATGTTCTGCGGATTTATGAGTCGAAAGTGGAATTGTTTGAAAGACAGGAGTCCCATTACTTCTGCCGTAAACCAAACACAGAATTCCACAAAAAGAACATCATACCTATGGCCAAGCATGGAGGTAAGGAACCATGAATTCTGCTATTCTCTGCCAGAAAATCCGAAAAGGGAATGTCCGGTCTTTAGTCTGTAAGTTGAAACTCAAGTGCAAATGGATTATCCAGCAAGACATTCATCCAAAGCATAGGAGTAAGTCCACCTTTGAATGGCTAAAAAAAGATAAATTAATGTTTTGAAGTAATCTAGTCATAATCCTGACTTGAACCAATTGAGATGCTATGGTAGGACCGTAAACGTGCAGTTCATTCTCAAAAACCCTCCAGTGTGACTGAAATAAAGCACTACTGTAAAGAAGAGTGGGCCAAAGTTCCACCACAGTGCGGCGCAAGACTGATCTCCAGTTATCGGAAGCGTTCGGTTGCAGTTATTGCTGCTAAAGGTGGCACAACCAGATTTTAAAGTTAAGGGGGCATTTAGTTTTTCACATGGGTGATAGGAGTTGGACTTAATTTGCTTCAATAGAAAACAATATAAATACTGTATTGTGTTTACTCAGGTTGCCTTTGTTTTATGTTGTATATCGTTTGCAGATTTAAAACTATTTAGTATTAGACATACACAACAACAGAAGAAATCAAAGCAAATACTTTTTCACTGCACTGTACATAGAGTTGTAACGATACACTCCGGTTACGACTCAAGTGAGTTCGATTCTCAGAATATTTGAAGCAAATTTTGAATGAATAAAAATGATGACTTGAAAGACTCATAACAAGATTCATAACCAGTGCAGTAAGAATGTGCATTTTTGTCTGTATAAATCTGAATACATTTGAAATTGCTATGAACAGATGTTTAATATTGTAAACAAAATGTGCTACAGGTTCATCATATCTTAAAAAAAATAAATAAATTGATAAATTCTCTCAAAAATCAGATTTCTGAGGCTTTGATCTGGTGAAAATGATCGAAACATAATGAGCTCCGTCGAAGTGTCCGAGGCTTCGTTTTAACAAGAAATAGAGCTCCAAAGTTGGCTAAAATGCCTGACTCCCACGTTTATATAACTGTTATAACATGGTTGTGTAACCATATGACCTATAGTGAATGTCGGCCATTGTGAGCCGAAGCTATCAGTCAGAGTGGGACCTCACGTGTTCAAATTGTGCAAGCGCATTAGATGCATAATCAATAGAATGCCGATATACACAATGTGAATAGCACATTTCCATAGTGCAATGCAATCATCACATTTTTGCTTCATAATGCATCAAATGCCATGATGTATCGTTACACCACTAATAATACAATATATGTGGTGTGAGAGAGAAACTCCAGATGTTGTATTATTAGTGTGACAAGATTAACTAATTTGAATCAAAGTATATCCAATTGAATGTCACTATGTTTTGTACCTGGATTAAATGCAGTTTAGTATAAAAGTGTACAGTCAGTTGTTAGCCAGGATCTGAAGTTGCCTTTTGCATTTCATGCCCAAGCAGAACATGACATTGACATTGTATGATGTGTAGGGCCAAATGTGTGTTCAGCAAGCATGAGGAAACACTGATACACATTGTCTGAGCGTATGTGGCACATTCTGAGGTGTGTGCACACTCTGGTTATGTTGCAGAACTACGATAACGGCGACTCACAGCTGGACTCAGCCGAACTTCTGCGCTTCATCCAGCACAACGAGTCAGCGGTGGAGCTCCACTCGTACGTGGAGGACGAGAACAACCGGCTGCTCAGGTGAAAACACGGCCAATGTACACAAACATTTAAACAATACAATACAAGCAATTAAGGTCTGTTGTAATTAATTTATGTTCATTGTTTATTTATACCCTGTAAGCAAGAAATTGTACTGTATGTATCTACATATTTAACACATTGCATTAGCTGAACGTTATCTTTTAAGTGGGCAGTGATGTTTTGATGGTTAAGGCTCTGGGTTATTGATCGGAAGGTCAGGGGTTCAAGCCCCAGCACTGCCAAGCTGCCACTGTTGGGCCCTTGAGCAAGGCTCTTAGCCCTCTCTTCCATGGCATTGTCAAATATAATGCATGTAAATATGCATATTGAGTACTGAGTTACACCCAAAGCTGATAACGGAGTGTGTGTTGAAGTTACAGTTGAGGTCATGTGGGTACACACTGCCTCTTATTTGCCTGTGTGAAGACAAACAGAAGGGGAAAATCCTCGCTAACAATCACTACACACAGCAGCCAGACATTCCACCCCTGCACTGTCGCTTCCTCTGTGTGTGTGTGTGTGTGTGTGTGTGTGTGTGTGTGTGTGTGTGTGTTCAGCTGGATGCAGCACTTTTCATCCTGCACCATGGAAAAATTAAGTTTCCTAACCAGAAAAAAAGACTAGACCGTTCTGTAGTAACAATATGAAATAAAAGCTTGAGTGCTTATAATTTTGAAACTAAGACACCCAATACACACACACACACACACACACACACACACACACACACACACGTTTATACCAACTACACATCTTTACACCCATTACACACGTCTGTTTCCATAAACATGTTATTATATCACTAATAACTGAGATTTGTATGATTTGTTTATTTTATTATTATATGAATTGTATTGTTATACATTTGTTTGTTTCAATCTAACCTTGATTTGACCAGGATAAACGTTCATTAAGATGAAATCTCAAGAGTGACCTAGCCAAGACGACAGCAAAAATACAACATAATTAAGCCTTTAATTGACAAAACCCACCCCCCTCCCCCCAACCCCCGAGAGGGGAAAATGCATGAAAATAAATAAATAAAATGAACAAATACATAAAAATATGTAGTAATATACAATCAAATATCGCAGAAGCAACTTGCAATATGGATATAATCTAAGTTATTTACTGTTTTATTTGTGTGTGTGTGTGTGTGTGTGTGTGTGTGTGTGTGTGTGTGTGGTAGGAGTCTGTGTGTGGATGCATTGATTGAGCTCTCAGACCAGAATGCTGACTGGAAGCTGAGCTTTGATGAGTTCCTTAACTGCCTACGTCCAGGATTCAACCCTCCAGAGAAGAGTGAGTCTGTGCACACACACACACACACTCACACACACACTCACACACACACACACACACACACACACACACACTCACACAGACACACATACACGCACACAGACACACATACACATGCACACACAGACACACACACACACGCATGCATACACACACACAGACACACTTACGCACACACACACACAGACGTCTGCACACACACACACGTTTGCACAAACAGAAACATACAGACCTCACACACACACAGACACACACATACGCACACACACACATATACACCTCCATACACAGACACACACACAGACAGAAACACAGACTTCACACACACACACACACATACACGCACACACAGACACACACACATACACACACACACATACGCCTGCACACAAACACACACACACTCACACACAGACAGAAACATACAGACTTCACACATACACACACACACACACACACAGAAACATACAGACTTCACACAGACACACACACACACACACATACTCCTGCACACAAACACACACACACTCACACACAGACAGAAACATACAGACTACACACACACACACACAGAAACATACAGACTTCACACACACACACACACGTACACACACCTGTACATACACATACACGCACACACACTCACACACACAAAGCAAAACAAACTCTGACACACACAGACAGAAACATACAGACTTCGTACACACACACGCACACACACAGACGGACAGAAACATACATCACACAATTCACACACACACAAACACACACACACGCACAGAGAAACATACAGACCTCACACACTTCACACACACACACACAGAAACATACAGACCTCAAACACTTCACATATACACACACGCACACACACACAGAAACCTACAGACCTCACACACACACAGACACACACGCACGCTCACACACACACACACACACACACTGTCACGGTTCTAAGGACTCTGGACTCCATTTCCCATCAGCCACCGCAAGTCACATGGTTTTCTG
>JAFFST010000602.1:8659-31925 GCA_022414735.1 Noturus placidus | reverse complement strand
AGCTCTGCTACCATTGGTGTGTGAGAGTGTCTCATTTGTAAGTCGCTTTGGATAAAAGCGTCTGCTAAATGAATAAATGTAAATGTAAATGTACATGAACTTGTCATATACCAGCACAGCCATAACTCAAGTGCCCAAGATGCAACACACACCTCCCCTACACGCATGCGCTCACCTTCCCCGGAATTCTAATCAGGCACACTTGCCACCCATATCACAAACAATCCCTTCACAGGATATAAGGACTCACTCAACACCCAAAACTTTGCGAAGTATACGCTCAGTTGACTCGTCTTTGTCATTACCAAGCCTTTTGATATTTAGTACACACACTTAGCTTTTTGACCTTGTTAAAGTCAGTCAGCTACTGTACCTAAAGACTCATAGCTAATAAGTAGCAAATAAGGCACTTTTTTCCTGAAATTTTATGAAGCATGCGATAATAAAAACAGATTCATGCTGACTTTAAGAGTCAAATGAGGTCATGTCCTCAATGCAGTTACAATCCAATCTACAATATAGAGCTAGAAATTTATATAGAGCTATAAACCCTGTTGAGTAGATGGTTTAAATAGCAGATGTCTGTCATTTCCTGATTTTTATAATTACTTTCCCCCACACAGTATAAAAATTTTGTTTACAGCCCAGAGAATACCAGCTAGAGATTAGTATTATGTGAATAATAAGACCAAGAATTTATCTGTCTATTTATTTATTTATTTATTTATTTTTAACTCTACAGGAGACTATGGAGCAGATAAAGTCCAGCACAAAGGAGGTTTAAAGAAGGAGCGAGGAGGAAGGGGTCACACTCAGGACTTCTGAGATGACGCACTATTGCTGGGAGAACCGCATCATGTATTGTTTTCTATCTTTGACCTATATTTATCTCTTATTGCTTTTTCTGTGTAACGTCATTATAATCGTTTTAGGTTGACGTGTACTTTATGTGTGTGTGTGTGTGTGTGTGTGTGTGTGTGTGTGTGTGTGTGTGTGTGCGTGTGTCACTAAGTGCTGTACATTGTTTTTTTTATAGCATGCTAAGCTTTGTCCAAGGCACCCCAGCACTATACTGTAGTTTGACATAAAAAAAATTTTTTTTTACTCTATATATTATTACATTATTTGTCACATATTTTAGTCTTTTTATATTTTGTTGCATATGATTGAGACAATGGCAGAAGATGGAGGAGAAGAGTGAAGGAGGGAGATCTGCTGGACTGACGTCAGTAAAAAAAAAAATCAAGACTGCGATGTACGCCGTTATCTTTATGAGCGTATCATTCTACGAGATAATGTAATGCGAGAAAGCAGATTATGTCACAAGTGCAATGTCAGCTAAGGTCTCCTTTCACACACTCTCTGTTTCCATGCAGACAAGGTGGTCATAGTCTTGAGACCTTTCAAAAAGGTGCTAATATGGATTTCTTTCTTTCTTTCTTTTCTTTTCTTTTTTTTTTTGCATCAGCATGCTCCTAGAATACGTCTAGATCGCTAGGTAGAATTAGAAAACCTGTAGATTTGTCAACGTGTAGACTTGTATAGGAGCTCCATGCCTTCATAAGCTGTGATTCTTCAGCTGTTTCTGTGAAGAGCCAGTGATATAATCTCCAGAAATGGTGGGAAGACATTCACAGCATGGATGCTCCACTTTGCTCCTGCTTCTATTTAGCAGAGTTGCTTTATGTAGAAGTAGTTTGTGTTAAAGCTTTGTTGCTGCGCTCATTTCTGTCAGAAGGACAAAAGTGTACAGAATCACAATGAGAATGAGTGTTAATGTGCTGATTGATGCAGAATGAAAGAATGAGTTGTTTGGAGCAGAAGCAGTGTAGCCCAAAATAATTAATAATAAAAAAAAAACAAATACCAAAGCCAGATGTTTAGTTTTTAAATGTTGTACAGATCCTCCAGGTAAATCACTACTCTGGACCCAGCAACAACATCATACCTTTTATTTCATACAGCTGTCAGATTGAAGATTAGACAATTAGATTCAGTGTCACCTCTTTAGCTTTAATGCTTTCTTACTGTGTGTGTGAGTGTGTGAGTGTGTGAGTGTGTGAGTGTGTGAGTGTGTGAGTGTGTGAGTGTGTGAGTGTGTGAGTGTGTGTGTGTGGCTGCAGAGGTGTGTTTGTGTTTTCATGTGTGTCTGAGTGATGGAGAGTGTATGCACTCGCTTTCTTTTTTCTCTTTATTCCACTAATATCAAGTTTTTATGATACTGAGTGCCTTAAATATACATCTGCAGATAGAATGGCCTTCTCTCTTGTGTGATCACAGATTGTAGGATTCCATGCAAAACTTTGCAGTGTTATGGTAGTCAAGCAGAAGTTGTCCTGAGTGACAGACTGAGACAGAATTAAACCGTTTCAGTGTAAAGACTATCTTGTTAACTTTGAATTGTATATGAATTTACTTGTATTATGACTCTGTACTGTACATCAATAAATGAAATACACACCATAGTTAATCATTTTTTTAAGTTGTGATGCTTGTGTTGCTTAATGCTTATTTATTTGCTTTAGCATTCTGCTTTTTCATAAAGGGTAGATTTTGAAATTATGATTAAATGATAGATTTCATTGTAGCAATATTCATCATGTAAAAGGGCAAGTCCAAGCACACGTTTGCACCTGTGTTCATTATAATGCAATAAGTGACAGACATATATGAATTAATTTACATTTGAATCCAAAATGATAACAATGCATAACAGCGTAGTAAAAAAAGATGATCCATCTGAGTGTCCTCTCTCTCTCTCTCTCTCTCTCTATATATATATATATATATATATAACTGGGAGTAACCACGCACCCCCCCATGTTGAGGAAATACCAGTCTGCCCCCCCGAATATACAGGAGAAAATTATTTCTATATGTTCCACTTTAATTTTCCCTGCCAATAGATCTGTCTTTTCTTCATCTATTCTATTTATATTATTTATCTATTTATTTATGTCTATTCTTTTTTAATATATTCACGTTTGTTACGGAAAATCTGCCAATTGTACACTTGGTTTCGCCCATACTCACACAAGTTTGGTAATGTATTTTAGTAGCTCCAGTTGGTGATGTATTTTAGCAGCTTCCCCATGCTGTGGGAGCTTCTATTACTCAGAAACTATGTTCTAAATATGCAAATTTTCAGTATCAACTTGTGGAAGTTAGGCTGTGCCGGGGGGGATTTAGTGCTTAGACCCCTCAATGTCCATACCATGGTTACACCCTTGTGTGTGTGTGTGTGTGTGTATGTATATATATATATATATATATATATATATATATATATATATATAATGTGTGTATATGTATATATATATATATATATAATGTATGTATATAATGTGTGTATATATGTACAGGTATGTATGTATGTATATGTAATGTATGTGTATGTATACTCAGCAAAAAAGAAACCTCTCACATTCAACTGCTTTTATTTCCAGCAAATTTCTTAATGTGTAAATATTTGAATTGACATAAAAACATTAACCAACTGAGACATAAACTGAACAATTTCACAGACAATTGATGACAAGAAATGGAATAATGAGTCCCTGAACAAGGGATCAATATCAAAAGTAACAGTCAGTATCTGGTGGCCTCCAGCTGCTTTAAGTACTATAGTGCATCCTTATGGACTGCACCAGATTTGCAAGTTCTTGATCATGTCTGGGGGGGATACACGGTTACATGTAATTTTGCACTGCAAGGACGATCAGCTGTCCTTCATGTCTCCCTGTAGCACTGTCTTAGGCATTCTACATTACAGACAGCAGTTTATTGCTCTAGCCACATCTGCAGTCCTCATGCCTTCCTGCAGCAGGCCTATAACATGTTCACACAGATGAGCAGAAACCTTAGACATCTTTCTTCTGGTGTTTTTCAGTCAGTAGAAAGGTGTCTTTGGTGTCTTAAGCTATTGTAACTGTGACCTTAATCGCCTACCGCCTGTAAACTGTTCGTGTCTTAAGGACTGTTCCACATGTGCATGTTCAATAATTGTTTATGGTTCATTGGACAAGCATGAAAAACATCGTTTAAACCCATTCAAATTAAATACAGTCACCCGAAAAAAGGCAGAGCAAATTGAAGGGGAAAAAAAGACTAATATATATATATATATATCTATTTATCTATTTATATATATAAAACAGATGTACTCCGGTTTCCTCCCCCAGTCCAAAGACATGCATGGTAGGCTGATTGGCGTGTCTAAAGTGTCCGTAGTGCATGAATGTGAGTGTGTATGTGATTGTGCCCTGCGATGGACTGGCACCCTGTCCAGGGTGTACCCCGCCTTGTGCCCGATGCTCCCTGGGATAGGCTTCAGGTTCCCCGTGACCCTGAAAAGGAGTAAGCGGTTGAAGATGGATGGATGGATGGAGATGTACAGTGTGATCTCAGACTTTTGGACCCCACTGTGTGTTGAATTCACTGTGAATTTTATACAATTTGTAATGCAATGTGAATGAATGCTACATATTTTGCAACAGTTACAAATTTATGTCTAAAATTTCTGTTTGTTATGTTCCAGTCACCCAAATTTAGTCTTGAAAAGCAGTCCAAGGATGGTCCCCTGGATAGACTGTGTAGGTCTTCTTAAATTCCTTCAGGCAATCTTGGGGCTTGGACGAAATTCTACATACAAACTTGCAATTAGTGCATAAACAGTATCAGATCGATTTTAGAAAGTGCCATTGTATCACTTTAATAGCAACCTGTATGCATTTACACCATATTTGTAACTATCTGGATTTAACATTGAAAAAAGAGCATCAAGCTCTTACAGCAGCATGCCTGAGGTAAGCTTCATGACATATTGCGTAATGAAAGCACGTGCTGACACATAATCAGCAAAAACACGACACTCTTAACAACCTTTTACACATGAGAGGACAGATTTTTAAATGAATAAAAAATGTTTTCCTGCTTAAGTTTAAATTTATTGCTACCGACAATTGAATCTTAGTGTGTAAAGAAATGCAGTTAAAAAAAAAAAAAGTTCCTCCTTGTGCCAAGAGAAAGAGTTAATATATTGTGGGCGTGGTCGCGGAGTGACGTTGGAACCCCCGAACCTGAATTACACAATGTGTCCCGTTGAGTTGAGAGATGTGTGACTTAGTAATACAGGTTTCGGTGGGTAGGTCAGGATACACAGTTTAATACCAGGGTAGAACTACACAGTATTATGGGCTTTTAGCTGGGTGGAAGAGCTGGAGGAAACTGATCATGTTTTAAAAGGCAGCTAGCCGAGTTTAAAAGTTTGCACAAGGAATTGTTTTTATTATTTATACATAAAACAATGGATGTCTTGGAAGGAGCTGAAGGTGGAGAAAACGTGTTGGATTTGTCCCATTTGAACTTAGACAGTGTGAATTTTGAGACTCTGAGTGAAAAACGGAGGACGCAAACAACCGAGCTTCACCTCAGCTACAACAGACTGGCGGCACTTCCGGTCTCCATCAGCGGCTTTACGAGCCTCGAGTTTCTGGACGTGAGTAATAACGGACTGTCGGTACTGAGCGACGCCGTTTCCGGTCTGACCCGACTCAAGACTTTCATCGCCAAAAACAACCGACTGGATGAGTTCTCTCTGCCCAAAGACCTCAGCTCATTACAGATGCTCGAGGTGGTCAATCTCAGCGGGAACCGCTTCGAGGAGATCCCCAAACAGCTGCTGCAGTTACAACGACTACACTCACTGTCTTTGGGGGGAAACCGCCTGAAACACATCCCTCCTGAGATAGACATCCTCACCAGGTCTGTATCTTCTACATCAAATATACATTACATTCATATATCACACTCACACTCATCCCTCCTGAGATAGACATCCTCACCAGGTCTGTATCTTCTACATCAAATATACATTACATTCATATATCACACTCACACTCATCCCTCCTGAGATAGACATCCTCACCAGGTCTGTATCTTCTACATCAAATATACATTACATTCATATATCACACTCATCCCTCCTGAGATAGACATCCTCACCAGGTCTGTATCTTCTACATCAAATATACATTACATTCATATATCACACTCACACTCATCCCTCCTGAGATAGACATCCTCACCAGGTCGGTATCATATACCGTTATGGGCAAAAAGCACGTATACTCTCCTTTACGTCTCTGTATTTTGTATACACCTTTAGGTATGAATTAGCAGCCAGGTGTTACTAATGAAATGCAAAAGATTAGTCAGTTAACAGTAAGTGTGACTACCGCTATAAAAGATGAACTTTTGTCAGTTTGGAGAGGCTTCAAGAAATTTGCCAGTCTTCCCAGGAGTAAGCATCCCAGCAAATGAAGTCCAAGGTCAGACCATTGAATGTTCACAGATATAAAGAATACCCCAAGAGAGGGACCAATCATGTCACCTAAAGACTAAACAAGCATGGCTTTCATGGAAAAAGCCTTTCCTCTCCAAAGCGAACATGGAGCATGCCTTAGGTTTGCAAAATTGCAAAAACACAAAAGTTTTGGAACAATATCCTTTGGTCTGAAAGCTCATGTTGGATTTTGTATTTAGAGCTGCATCTCCATTATTTCTTCCTGTTCCAAAACAGCTAATTAATGACCTGTCACCATGCACAGAGCAAAAACACCCATTTTTAAACATTTCTTCTGCTGAAGTATCAGTCAGCGCCGAGTATGAAATTAAGACCTACACTGTTACTATAAGCAATCATTAGACACACTGAGAGTTAATCCCACAGTTGGTGTGTTGCTGTGTTTGTCCTACTTGGCATTCTGCTGCTGCTTCCTCTGTCTCCTCCACTGTCCGAATAAAAAGCCTCGGCTCGGCACGGCAAGAGCTTTGCTTATAGCCACGGAGAATCAGGAGCACGTACATACGTACAGTGGTGTGAAAAAGTGTTTGCCCCCTTCCTCATTTCCTGTTCCTTTGCATGTTTGTCACACTTAAGTGTTTCGGAACATCAAACCAATTTAAACAATAGTCAAGGACAACACAAGTAAACACAAAATGCAATTTGTAAATGAAGGTGTTTATTATTAAAGGTGAAAAAAAATCCAAACCATCATGGCCCTGTGTGAAAAAGTGATTGCCCCCTCTGTAGCTGAGTGACACATCCATGATGACAAAATGTTGTGTACCCTGTGACATTATTTTTTAAGTTATTATACCACAGTGCTGTTGAATTCTCAAACGATTGGGCAGAGAGTGGTGATTCGCTTTCTATAACAGCAGCTCTGACAGGAGTGTGGCCTGCAGGACACCTCACAGATTTATTTGAACTCTTCAGCTGTGTTGGATTCAGTATATAATTTTGTGTTACTCCTTTTAACCCATTTTAACCCTTTCCTAGCCATTGAATATATGGAATATATATACTTTGTTTACCTGCAAGCATGCCTTGTTTGAGTCGAATAAGCACATTTGATGTATTATTTGCACTTATAGTCAAAACCAGAAGCAATCATGATAATCAAAGACCGTGTCAAATATGTGTCAAAATACTTGTTTTGACATCATTTCAGTGTTCTCCCCAAACTACATCTGCGCCGTTCCAAAACTGACCGATATGATTTTCTTTATAAAGAAAAGAAAGACAGAAAAAGATTAAATGACGAACAAACCACATTTGCATTGCAAACATCAAATATTCTGTCAGGTTAAAAGATAAAATCATGGTAATATCTCACATGTGTGTGTTTTCATACACAAGAATGGTATTGTGTGGTAAGGACTGTATGTGCCTTGCAAATATATTTATTGAATTTGTGTCACACAATGCTGGTCTACACATTCCTTGGGGCACAGAGTTGGCACCTCTTCCTGTTTTTTTCATGGGGGCAGCTGCTGGGGTGGCAGAGCATGCATCCTGTACATCCCTCACCAATCTGACAGAAGTCGGTGTATGAGGGAGGCACTGCCATCTTTCAATATTAGGAGTCACTGTAGCTCTCCTTATCTGTTCTGGGAAGAGCCTTGTCCCCTAGTTCCAGGCTGTCCACACGGCAGACGAGTTGTAGGTTCCAGGCTGTCCACACGGCAGACGAGTTGTAGGTTCCAGGCTGTCCACACGGCAGACGAGTTGTAGGTTCCAGGCTGTCCACACGGCAGACGAGTTGTAGGTTCCAGGCTGTCCACACGGCAGACGAGTTGTAGGTTCCAGGCTGTCCACACGGCAGACGAGTTGTAGGTTCCAGGCTGTCCACACGGCAGACGAGTTGTAGGTTCCAGGCTGTCCACACGGCAGACGAGTTGTAGGTTCCAGGCTGTCCACACGGCAGACGAGTTGTAGGTTCCAGGCTGTCCACACGGCAGACGAGTTGTAGGCAGCCTTCAAAGATGTTCTAGAACACCACCATGGGCCGGCCAGTGGGTGGGCCCTTGAGGGGGAATGAAGACCACGTTAAATTTCCATTCTTCAACAAGAATGTATCTTCCATCTCAGGAGGGTCCACAGCTGCTTCTTCCTCATCAGGTGATTTATTGTTTAGATCATTTTCAGTGTGGTCGTCTGTTTCAGACACGTCCTCTTCCACTTCGTGTCTTACACTTACGCTTCCTTCATGCTCATCAGATTTCCAATCAAATATATGATCAAGGCCCTCATACAAAGTGAAACGTTTGCTCATTGTGAAGGTGCAGAATGAAATTTGTAGCTCAGAGCTAGGGAGCAAAAAATACTTGGATCTTGTTCTAACAATTTTCCTACAGCAAACAGATTCAATGTTGTGGCTTTTGTTGTTGTTTTTGTTTGTTTGTTTTTGTAAGGTGAGGTTCCCATGGTAGAGTATACGATCCCAAGAACATCTGTGAGTCCCTCCAGGGTTTCGTGATTTTGGAGTTGCAGAACTTAATGCAAAATCAAGCAAACTCCACATTATTCAGAGGAACTTTACATTTTTCTAAATTACCACAGAGTTCTTACAGATTTGGGCCAAGACAGATCGTGTGATGTCATCACAACGTGCGATCAGCCGAACCTGAACTTTGATTCACCTGCGTCGAACATGAGTACAACAAAAAGCTCTAATTTACCAACAAACCTCACCGTGAAAGACAGTGCAAAACAATTCAAATCAAGCATTTTTGGCTGCAACCAAAAAATGTGTGAGATCCTGTATGAACTGGACTCTGATATAGGGTCAGACACAGTTTTGTGTGTGAGTGAGAGAGAGAGCGAGAGAGAGATGTAAGAAATCATTTTCCCTCCATGAGAGCAGCATGTGAACATTTCTGACTGCCCTCAATAAACCTTATCTTAATGTCTCCATGTCTTACTGACAAACACACACACACACACACACACAAACAAGCTCTGACTGGCTTCCAAATCTCCAAACTTTATAACCCATCACTGATCCAGGAGACGTTTTACTTTTATCTTCAGATGTTTCTCAACGTCTGTGACTTGTTTTATTGATTTATGAAGTAGGAATCGCTGAGTTCAGGTTCCTGACCTTTTGGATAAAGTCAGTTTGATTTTGTACAGAGAGGTGATGATGTTGTTGGTGATGGTGGTGGTGGTGAATGTTTGCAACAGTCAAAAACCAGCTCTGTTTAAGAGCTTTAGTCACTTAAAACACACAGTACATATGCTGTGTGGAAGAGGGAGAAGCAGAGGAGAGGGCTCACTCTCTACTCTGACCTCTGTTCAGCTTGGTAGGAAGTACAAACTTCCAGGAAACTGAACCACATTGAGAAGGACATTGCTCACACTTTGGCTGTGTCTGAAATGGGGGCAAAAATGCGAACTAATGCTGTATTCTGAGACCTGAAGAATCAAATGTATGCATAGGATACTTTCATATGGCTTTCACAGATTAGTATTTTTAGATTTAGATTTTTAGATCTAAACCAGGGGTCGGGAACCCATGACTCTTTCAGGGATTGCCTGTGGCTCAACGGCAGAGGAAAGCTTAATAAAAACAATCACAAATCATGAAAGTGACGACGAAAAAGTGTCAATTCAATTAAAACTCTATATATTATAAAATATTACATAATTCATAATCCATCCCCGTTCTTCATGTATACACAAACCAATCGGGTTGTGGCACAACAAGCTCAGGTTTCATTGGATAATGTGGAGCAGAGCAGTAATTTCCTGGTCAAGTTCATAAATCGGTCAGTCTGTTCAGTTTTTTAATAAAGGTGAAATGGGTAGAAGAACGAACAATGAGAACTTTTATTTTTCCAGCCCGAACAGACAGATCACTTTGCATATTTGGAAGTCGCATTAATAGTAGTGTTCAATTTACTCTTGCTCATGTAGTGCATCTTGTATTCATTTACCATTTGATGAAACTATCGTAGTTGGTTAAGTGAAGTCCAAGTGTACTAGGTGAAGTGCAGGCTACTAGGTCAAGACCACACAATGTGAAATGGCCTTTATTACATTACCACTTTTTATTATTATGCAATAATAGAATAATTAAGTGACAATTTTATTTATATATATATATATATATATATATATATATATATATATATATATATATATAACAATTTAAATATTGTAAACAAAATGTAACAAAGTTCACCATTTCTTAAAAATAAATCAATAAAATGACAAATTCTGACTGTAAAAATGATTGATTAAACAAAGTCTTTGACCTGGGGACTTTGAAAATGTTCGATTGAAACATAATGAGCTCCGTAGCAGTGCCTGAAGTGTCAATTTTCAAATAAGCTGAAATGCCCACAGTCTGTGGCCTCTAGTGTTGTTTGAAAGCTACTGACGAGTATTGTTATAAGGTGGCCATGTAACTGTATAACGTATAATGCATGGATCTAGTTTTAGTATTGAATGTTATAACGACTGAAAGGAAAAAAACCCACCATCTGTTACTTAAAGAAAAACAAGTTTACTACCCTCAGTAGTGCGCCCTCTGCTGGCTGTCAAGTGTAATGTTTGTGCATGGTTAGCATGAATCTTGATTCTCAGTTCCTTGTGGTATTAGTAATTGTATTTTGACACAGGTGACATTTTGGCAGCTGATTGTTTGTATGAGTGTGTCAGACAGCTGTCTCACCCCACACCTAGGCTTTACTTTTATAATAAATATTTGGGTTAGTGCAGAATTGCAGCACTGAGTTTGGGTCAGAACATGCATGAGTTTGGGTCAGACAAGTGCACACACTTGTCCCTTTGGGCCATATTATACCCTAGGTCAGTCCATTAGTGAGACCTGCCCTATTTCTTCGTGTGTCTGTGCGGGGGGGTGGTTGTGGAGACTCGGATCACCGACCTCTGCAGGAGAATGGGTCATTGATGCAGAAATGAATGGCTGTGTTCAAGGAGAGAAACACTGCGTGCTCAAGAGAATAGAGAAAGCCGGATGGCTCACACCAAACCCCCCCCCCCCCCATCATCTCTTTCTCCCTGTTTCTTCCGTTATCAGACGGTTTTGACTCCATCTCATGCCTTGTCTCTGATCACGTATGCAAGTGCACTTTGTATGATCTTGGAAGGAGAGACACACACCATAGTCACTTATAATAGAATAATAGTTTAATCTTGTCACTGATTTATTTATTTTGTGTGTGTACTGCAGTTTGGAGCTGCTGTATTTAGGAGGAAACATGATCTCGTCGATCCCAGTGGAGCTGGCCAACCTGCCTGTGCTCAGTTACTTGGCTCTGTGTGACAACCGCATCCAGAGCATCCCACCACAGTTCACCAGGTATACACACACACGCATACCTTTTTGATTTCTGTAGTACCGTGCATAGTGAAAGGCACTTGGTTAACAGGGTTGTCTGTGCTCATCATGTTTTTCTTTTTTTTTTTTTTGCTCTTTCGTTCATTCTCATCAGTCTGCCTTTTCTTTCCAACCCATTCTTTCTCCCCTTTCTCTCTAGGAATCTCTTTCAGCATCTCTTTTTCTATGTCAGTTTCTCTTTGTCTCTCTCTCGGTTTATTTCCGTTTCTCTCTCTTGCGCTCTCTCTGCTTTACTCTCTGTCTTTCTCTCACTCTGTCTCTTCATTTCTCCCCTCTCCCTCTATCTCTTTTTTGCACTCTGTTCCACTCTCTACTGCTCAATGTCTCCATCTTGTTCAGTGTCTCGCCCTCTGACTCTCACCCTCTCTGCTTGTTTCTTTCTGTTTCTCTCGCTGGGGTTCTCTGTCTTCTGCTGTCTCCCCCTATCTCTCGCTCACTCGCTCCCCTCTCTCTGTCAGTCTGTTTCTCTGTTCTTTCTCTCCTCCGCACTCTCTCTCTCTGTTCAGTAATAGGTTTTATAGGCATGGCCTTATGGAGTTATAGTACTGTTATTAACAAACATTTAGTGTTGAGTTGAATTGTTATATAGAATAAACGTAATAGTAACGATAAATCATAAAGCTCAAATAAGACTCTCTCTCTCTCTCTCTCTCTCTCTTTCTTTCTTTCTCTCACTCTCTCACTCCATTCTCAAGGCTCCACTCCCTGCGTTCTCTCAGTCTCCATAATAATCTCCTGACCTATTTGCCGCGTGAAATCCTTAGCCTAGTGCAGCTCCAGGAGCTCAGTCTCCGTGGCAACCCACTGGTCGTGCGCTTCATTAAGGACATGACCTATGACCCCCCGTCGCTGCTGGAGATGGCAGGTCGCACCGTTAAAACGCGTAACCTCCGCTACTCGGAGCAGGACCTGCCCGTGGACCTCGTCAAATACCTGGACCTGGCCAGCAAGTGCCCTAACCCCAAGTGCGGAGGTGAGACACTGAGGCGTGAGATGAGGGACAGTACCCAGTGTACGACCTTCAAAGCAAGTGAAACCAGTAGATTTTCTTTTGATATACTCCTCCTGAATTGTCCTGTTTCTCTGGAAACTACAGTGAACGTTTATAACTTTTTAAATTTTTATTTAATACAATTCACATTTATAAATGTATTTTGCACTGCTGAGTTTCGCGTTGTTTATTGCAGACAAGTGTCACTAACGCTTAAGGTTTAAAGCAGCCATAGAACGAGCTATACGGTAGAGAACAATGGACCAGTAGCACTTTTTTTTTTTGCAGTTACAAATTTGCTGTTCCTCTAGTTTATATAGTTTTTTTTTTTTTTTTTTTATTTGACTCATCTTTGTAGCGCACAGTAAACTGAACATCACCAAATTTCACATCGAAAATGTACGCCACATCTACAGAGAATACTGTTTATTAGGTATAGGTTTGTACAAAATACTTTTGTCCATGTGGGTTTCCTCCAAGTTCTCTTTTTCCCTCCTAAAATCACGCAGGTAGGTGGATTGGTTATGCTAAATTGCCCCTTGGTGTGAATAAGTGTGTAAGTATTTGAATACTTTGATCAGTTGAAATCGAAGTTGTACTGGAATTCCTGTATGCAGGTCAACTGTATCTGAGGAGATTTTTCTCAAGTGTACTGTATAAGACAACTGAATGTATGCATGTGTCACTTCCTCTGCAGGTGTGTACTTCGACTCGTGCGTGCGCCACATCAAGTTTGTGGACTTTTGCGGGAAGTACCGGCTGCCGCTCATGCACTACCTGTGCTCCCCAGAATGCACCTCTCCCTGCAGCTCCAACCCTCAGAGTGACGTAGACTCGGACGACGACCAGTCCGTCCCGGCCGATCGGCTGCAGAGAGTGTTGCTGGGATAGCGCGCTCATACACACACACGCACACGCTCTCTTACTTACACTCGCGCTCTCTCTCTCTCTCTCTCTCTCTCTCTCTTTCTATCTCTTTCTAACTCTCTTGTTCTGATGCTCTCGCTCTCTCTCAGTCTCTCTCTCTCTCTCTCTCTCTCTCTCTCTCTCTCACTGCTGCAGCTTCTTCAAAACCACTGAATTTTGCAGCCCACCTGTTTCAGTCTGTCAACTAAAGCCAAAAATGCTTTTTATTTTCACTCCAGTACACTGACCTCTGCGATTGCTCCGTCTTAAGAGCCATTTCGGTTCTTATTAGCTCACATGAAGTTTGGTAGATGAGCCTTTGGCATGGCGTGAATGTAAAACGAAGTTACTGCAGTCTGCTGAAATTCCGCCTTTTCATAAAATATAAGATTTTATGACATTGCTGCATTAAAAGCAAACTAGGTTAAAAAAAAAAGAAAAGCTGATTCTACTTTTACTAAAACAATTCACTCTTCAGCTGTGGTTTTCTTGTGCTGCAAGTTGCCACTGTTACGCCATTTTCCTCTCACGCTTGCTATCCCCGACCAAATCCTCTGGTGTTTACACATTGCCAGAGACAACTATTACGCACACAGTAACAACACTGAGCCTTATTTATCAACCAGTATACGAATTTATTTACTCGTGCTCCTGAGTGCGTGTGCATGTGTATGAAGAATAATTAATGTGACCCTCGACTTTAAGTGATGTCATTAGCACGGATTACCGCACATGTTCAGTAGACGCCCCTTATCCAGATTGACTTACAGAAGAGCTTTGGAGCGTCTCACAAACACGTCCTTGTGTTGGTTTGCTAGGTCAGGGATTAAGAGTACCACTGAGAACATTTTTGTGAAAAGCAGTCGTTGTATATTACTGGCATTAGTTAAAGACTATGAAAAATAAAGCAAGTGAGACAACGCAACCCCATAAATTAAGACAAATAAAACGAATCATTCAATTATGACTAAAGAAATGGCGACGTAAACCATAAACAAATGCCTTATCTGAGGGCAGATTTAATTCATGCTTATTATTATTCTTACGTATTATTGAATATTTTATTATATGTTTATTGGCATAGAAGTGAGTCAAAATAACTTGCACTTCTTCCTTTCAGAGAGTTTACCCTTTTCTGGTGTTTATGCAAATGAGCTGTGTCAGGAACACGATTTGCACTTCCGAGGTGAAAAATGTAGTTCGATTTGGCTTCTACAAACGTTTACACACAGCATTTTGATTAAAGATCGATAAACGAGGCCCAGTGTTCATGGAGATGCTCCAGTTGTAGTCATGGTGATGAACCGGTGTTTTTAATTTCAAGAGCAGCAGCATGTTCGCTGGCAATCGAAACCCGTTTTCGGATTACACGCCAACTCCGAAGTCGAGCCTTTCGAGGGGGTGTTAAAAACCGTACTGAAACACAGTTTGGGAGAGCTGTCCTACACACGCCTAATATCTCTAGGTACAGTTGTGCCTAAAAGTTTGCATACCCCTTGCAGAATCTTCTCAATCTTAATACTGTTAACAAAATAAGAGGGATCATAAAAATGCGAAGGTTTTTTTAAAATACTGTCCTGAAGAAGCTATTTCACATAACATAAATTTACATTTAGTCCACAAGACAATATTAGAATTTCTAAAAACAAATACAAATAAAAATGACCCCATTCAAAAGTTTATATACCCTTCTTTTGAACAGGGTGATTGGTGTAAATTGTTAGTATTTTGTCTTCTAGGAGACATGTACCCATCTTATTTAGCATCTGAAAGGCAGTACTGAATGAAAAAAAAACATCTTTAAACAAAATAATTTTTTTAAACAATTTGCACCAATCATCCTGTTCAAAAGTTTACACCCCCTGGCTCTTAATGTATCGAGTTGCCTTCTTGAGCATCAGTGAATGTCCGTACCTTGTGTAATAGTTGTGCACGAGTCCCTCAGTTGTCCTCAGTGTAAAAAGATGGATCTCAATATCATATAGTCACTGTTGGAAAAGGGTCGAAAATGCTGGAAAAGTAAAGAGTGCGCAGGACCTGGAGGATTTTTCTGAAGAACAGTGGGCAGTTTAAGAGCTCAGGACAAACCAGGGACTCATGAAGAACTCTCACAAAACATAAACACAGTCGTCGATCATCCAGGTAACAACAAAATATTAAGAATCATGGGTAAACTTTTGAATGGGTTAATTTTTATGAATTCAGCTAGACCACAGTCTTGCGGTCTAAATGTAAACATCTGTTATGTGAATTAGCTTCTTCAGGACAGCACTAAATAAATAAACATGGGATTTTTATGATCCCTCTTATTTTAATAACAGTATTAAGATTTATCAGATTCTGAAAGGGGTATGCAAACTTTTGGGCACAACTGTATCTTAACAGGAGGGACATCTGTTTCCCTTCATTTTCCTCACCAAGTAACTCTAGCTTTGGGTTTCAGACTGAAATGTGACGCACGACAGGGTTTTCTTACCTTTACTACCTGCTGATGTTTTCGTACACCACTAGGGGCCACGTGGTGCTAAAGTTGTGACCCTGGCAATAATCATTAGAGACGCATCAATAAATTTTTTTTTAATTTTTAATAGTTTTTTTAGTACTTGTCGATATTGATACTGATACCAGAATGACTAACCGACTTATTAATGAATTAGGGGTGTTTTATAACATGTTATTTAGCTCTGTTTGTGTTCTGGTTTCGATAGTCGCCGTGAAAAGCGCACAAGTGTGAATTCATGCACTTGCACTTCTAGGCTTGTTCCTAAATTATATTAGGTAGTTAGGCAGATTTAAAATTAAGTGTTAGACAGCTACATTATTTACCTTGGGTCGAGTAGTGTTGCACAGGAGAAGAGCAGGGATTTGTTTCACTTCGGGAAAGTTCTTCTGTACAGCTGTTAGAAATGTATGTTTAATTGTTTTCATCTCCATCAGAACCCATTCATCCTGTCAAGAACAACATACTGGCAAAGAGCTGTTATTTTCACTCTCCTCGCTGTGTTTTTTTTCTCACACCCAACTAGCATTTGCTGTTTCTACTTATATTGTAGGAAAATACTGTAGTTCCTCTGCTTGATATTTTACACACAGTCTGCAGTGCTCTGCTTAGATTGCTGTCAATATTCATGAAATGCGTTCATCTCGCTCTCTGTCATCTGTTCATTAGTGCGATAATGTACACTTAGAACCTTTTTACAAATACGAGTAAATAGGAACCTATTATTATTATTATTATTATTATTATTATTATAAAGCAGATATTGATGCGTCCTTAGTTTATTTAAACCAGGGTGCCTTGGTGTATGTGTAGGAAATGAAATGTTTGCTCTTACAGTCTTTTATCTGCTCTGTGTCTCTGTAGTTGTTGATGATTGATTGTGTACGCACATATCTTTAGATTTTTGAATCTAACAATTAGACTGTGAATTAAAAAAAATACTGTTTGAAGTAACGTTTATAATATTGCTAATATTGATACAATATTGGTACATTTGGTATTTTATTGACGTTATTGATGACATGTCTGTGTGTGTGTGTGTGTGTGTGTGTGTGTGTTAGAGGTCAGGAGATTTGTACCCCTGTTGCCTTTTAGATACTTCTCTGAGGCCTTTAACAGCTTATGGTTGCAGACATCTTTATTTTATGTCACGTTTTGTGTCTTCGCTGTCTATTAAGATAGCTGTTACATCCCTTTTACAAGCTAAACCTATTAACCCGAGGGGAGCCAAAGTAGAATATGGTTTTCTGAGGTATTATGATATCTGACATTTATTCAATGTGAAGCTTTTTTATTTTTCTGAACAATTTAAACTGCTATTATTTTCACCTTCAGTCAAAAATCCTGAAATATTTTCATTTAAAAGCGGCAAAACATTATAATACATGTGGCGGGAACGGATAAATGTTCAAGAGCATGTTTTTATAAACATGTATTTAATTGTACTTATTGTCCATTTGCTTATCTAGTACTACTCAATAGTCAGTCTCAAAGGCATTATTAGGCATTATTTTAAATGGTTATTTTAAAGTCAAGACTGACTGTAGCACATAATTTGCCTCATTACACATAACATTGAGCTCTATTTTTATGTTATTTAACACGCAATATTAACGACTATGCAGCCGTTATGTGATTTTAATCTGGAGCTCACTGTGTATTGCTTTTGTATTTATTAACCCTATTATCACTAGTTCTGCATCTCCTTATATATCTCCACATATATATATATGTGTGTGTGTATACAGTATATATATATATATATCTCTCAAGATGTAGAGCTAGTGATGGTGTAAAAGTGTAGTGATGACTAATTCTGCCCTCCTCATTTTAAATTATAATACATTTATATTATTTAAAGTATAATTATATTATTTAAAAAAATATATATATGTATATTTTTAAAATATATATATATATATATATATATATATATATATATAATTAGTTATTATAATATAATTATATTTTAAATAATATAAATGTATTATTATTTAAAATGAGGAAGGCAGAATTAGTCATCACTACACTTTCCTCTAATGTGTTGAAAATGCACTTTGTCACCTAATGTAGTAAAGGAATAATAAATGTTTTATTTTTTAAAAAATGGTGTTGTTGGCTTTCTCTCCTGGAGAATCTAAATCCTCTGATTATTTTACCAGCTTGTTATGAGCAGAAATTACCCAACATGCACTGCAATCTTATTCGACTTATGGAAAATAAGCTGAGAAGCTGTTTCTACAGTAAACATACATACCATACATTCTGATATTCAAGCTGCAATATTGAGAAGGATAGCTTTCATATCTAGATCTGAAAGCTGTTATTAGTTCTGTATGTACTGTATATGTGTATATTATTATAATCTTTTAAAGAGAACTTGATTAGGACTCTCCTGTGTATGGATTGCAAAAACGGCTGTGGCTGTGGCTCAAGGGCGGCTGTGGCTCAGGCGGTAGAGCGGGTTGTCCACTAATCCACTAATCGTAGGGTTGGTGGTTCGAATCCCGGCCCGGGTGATCCCATGCCGAAGTGTCCTTGGGCAAGACACTGAACCCTAAGTTGCCCCCGATGGCAAGCTAGCACCTTGCATGGCAGCTCTGCTACCATTGTTGTGTGAGTGTGCACTCATTTGTAAGTTGCTTTGGATAAAACCGTCTGCCAAATGAATAAATGTAAAGTTAAATTTGTCTGTATTCGTGATGATAATTCAGTGATTTAGATCAAATGCCTCAGCTTCCAAACAGCTCACTGCCATTTTTTTTCTATATTAGAAAAAGTGGAGTGGAACTGTTTACTCCAGACCTTCTAATCTCTCTTTTTTTTTTTTTAAATGTTACTACTTTTAAATATATTCAAGTATCAAGTAGTTTTGATTAGTAAACATTTGTAACTGATAAAATGAAGTTAGTCATGTTTATATATGACAAAGCATCTTTGGCAACTTGATTTTAAGGATGATTTTTACACTGTTTTACCTGAAAACATCGAGCAGTCTCTGTAGGTTTGCAATATTTACCAGTCGATAGAACTAGTGTCCCTTATAAAGTTATGAAATGCACATGCTTGGCTGTGGGTTTGACTACACTGTTAAGCATGAGAAGTTGGTGATGAATTGGTGCTCTACATTGATGAACTATACTTAACCAATTGGAGTGTAAACTGAGCCCCAAAGTACTTTGAAGGCTTTAATAAAAATGGAAGGAGTAAAAAGTTTTTTTTTTGCTTAGAATTCAGTACAATTATTCAATTTCAGCAACACTCTTATAAAGTATAAACACACCAAAACAATACTCAAGTACTGTCCAACCATTGGACTGTATTTTATACAATCTATTTACATAATCAGTAACTCGGCAAGACACTACAAATGAAAAATATTAATTTGAATTCATCCTGATTACACTGCACGAGTAATGACCTTGTCTACAGTACATCTAGAAAACAAGAAAAATAAAATAAAAAACAGCTGTAGATGATTTGGCTCTCAACATTCACCTACAGGAGACTCAAAGTCTCAACTCATTCATGAACAGCGTTCTGGTCTTCATGTGGGTTTATGCTTTTTACAACAAATGCAGTCTTCACATGAGAACCCCAGAGCTCAAACCAAGAACAGACAATCAGAGCTATCAATCACTCTAACAGGGCACACCTGGCCAACAAGAAACACCTGTCAATCACATGTTCCAACATCACCTAAAAAAATTGGTGAGTTAAAACAAAAAGTGCTGTGTTTTAAGTTGTTTAGCACATTCAGATGTAAACATCAGGAAGTGAAAGCTGAAATTTTGATCTATCGTCACATATTTATCTTTCGATCTCAAAGTCAAATGTCTTCAGTATATAGGAAAAACAAAAGAATTGGCCTTGCTGTTCCAGTATTTTCAGAGTGGGCTGATACATATACAGTACTGTGCAAAAGTCTTAGGCACATGCAAAGAAATGCTGTAGAGCAAAGATGCCTTCAAAAAGAATTAAATTAAATGTTTCTCCATTAAAAAAAATACTATAGCAGTAAACAGGAATGAATGCCAACATGTACTGTGACATACTGAAGCTGAGCATGAAGAGTATGCCGTATTCCAGCATGATAACGACCCCAAACACACCTCCAAGATGACCACTGCCTTGCTAAAGAAGCTGAGGGTGAAGGTGATGGACTGGCCAAGCATGTCTCCAGACCTAAACCCTATTGAGCATCTCTGGAGCATCCTCAAACTGAAGGTGGAGGAGCACAAGGTCTCTGACATCCACCAGCTCCGTGATGTCATCATGGAGGAGTGGAAGAGGACTGCAGTGGAAACCTGTGAAGCTCTGGTGAACTCCATGCCCAAGAGGGTTAAGGCAGCCCTGGAAAATAATGGTGGCCACACAAAATATTGACACTTTGGGCCCAATTTGGACATTTTCACTTAGGGGTGTACTTACTTTTGTTGCCAGTGGTTTAGACATTAATGTCTGTGTGTTGAGTTATTTTGAGGGGACAGCAAATTTACACTGTTACACAAGCTGTACACTCACTACTTTACATTGTAGCAAAGTGTCATTTCTTCAGTGTTCTTCAGTATATGAAAAGATATACGGGTGGCTGTGGCTCAGGTGGTAGAGCGGGTTGTCCACTAATCTTAGGGTTGGCGGTTCGATTCCTGTCCCGTGTGACTCCACATACCGAAGTGTCCTTGAACAAGACACTGAACCCCAAGTTGCTCCCAATGGCATGCTAGCACCTTGCCGGGCAGCTCTGCTCCCATTGGTGTGTGAATGGGGGAATGACACACAGTGTAAAATGCTTTGGATAAAAGCGCTATATAAGTGCGCCATTTATATAATCAAAAATGTACTCACTTTTGCGAGATACTGTGTGTGTGTGCGTGTATGTGTGTGTGTGTCCAAAACTGACAATCACACCCATATGTGGTTCTTCCCACAAAGTTTATAATAATAATAATAAATCTGCAATGGGATGTACAGCAACCACATATTGGTGTGATGGTCAGGTGTTTACAAATGTCTGGCCATATAGTGTATTTGTTCTTTCGGGGTCTGTTGTTGTTCCAGACAAACTGAGATGCTTGTTGGAGCAGTTGGAGTAGTGTAGTTCAGTCCACTATGTGTGTGCTTAACACTGTTTTCGGCATTAGCACATGAATACCAAACACATCAATGCTACTGAATATAGCAAGCCCTCCTTTTCACTTCAGTTCCCAAACCTTAGTTAATTACAGCATGCTCTTTCTCTCAACTGAGAATTCTGCCAGGAGCCACTAACACACTTTTCTTCTCATCTTTTCTTCCCACTGCACCGATGACTGAGGCTATTTAAATGCTTAAAACTATGTTAAATGATTGGAGCTCTAAGCCCCTGTGGAATTTTCGCATCCACTTCAATTTGTCTTTGTGTGGTTTAGTGAGTGGCCCTGATATTTAGCCAACATCAGCACAATGTAAACAGTTAATGTTATGTTTGAAGCACGGGCCCCCCAAGTGGCAAGACAGAAAACCTCTATCGTTGGTAGATCACGAGTTCAGTTCCTGATGATTACACATTGCTGGGAGATTGGGAGTCCAGGAGAATTGGTGTGTCCTCTGGGTGTCCTTCTCTGTCAATCATAGCAACACTAGACAATCGCTAGCGTTTATGAGCTCAAGTATGAGGAAAGGGACGTTAGGTAGGAAAGGTGTTTTCCTCCAGGTATGTTGCACTTCCCTGTGGTAACCTTCATCATCCCTGTATGATAGAGAAGAGCTTCAGGGTGGGAATAGCTGGGGATTAAAATGTGGAGAAAATGAGAGAATAATATCCACAAAAACCAACAAAAAATCATTTTTAATTGCTGTTGACATTTTTTATCTTAATCTTGAGTCCACAATTTAGTATGTTGTGGGTACGTACAATTTATTATTTGGCAAGAACTTTGGTTAATGTTATATCCATGTTGAAATGATATGTACACTTACACTATATGTCATTTGGCAGACGCGTTTATCCAGAGCTACATACAGAAATGCTTTGAAGGTTTTATCAATAAATACATCTTGATACTGGTTCACTAGGATTTTTCTTTTTTAGTGCTAGTTTCAGTACTTCATGAAGAGGTAGGTCTTCAGACATTGTTTGAAGACTGCCAGTGTCTCAGCTTTTCAGGCATCTAGGGGAAGTTTATTTCATCACGTAGGTGTCAGAGCAGAGAAGAGTCTTGATGTGTGCCTTTCTTGTACCCTGAGTGATGGTGGGTCCAGTCGAGCAGTGCTAGAGCATCGGAGGGATCGTGGTGCAGTGCGGGGTGTGAGAAGTGATTTGAGGTAAGTGGATGCTGGTCTGTTTCTGGCATTGTAGGCAAGCATCAGTGTTTTATATCTGATGTGGGAAGCTACAGGAAGCCAGTGGAGGAAGCATAGCAATGTGTTAACGTGCGAGCAACGGCAGAGACTCCAATATCGCTTTAAGTGTCGTTCCAAAATTTGAATGTATTTTCAGTCACATACATGAAACAATTCAATTCATTTCTCTGTATCTCACTTGATTTAAGATATAGTAGATGCCACATCTTAAGTATTTCATGGCCACAAAAAGATAACGAGAAACTTGAGTTTAATATACTCATTCATGGCCAAGTCACTTCAGCAGCTCAGTAGCATTGCTTAGACAACTCAGATTATTTATTCCATTGCTGTCTGTAGCCAGTTGTTTCCCCAGCTAAAACAACAGCGCTCAAACAATAGTACACTATGTCATTGAAACCCAAGAGGAAAGGTGTGTCTCATGAAGGAAACCTGAGATTAAGCTGCTTATCACATGGTGAGAATATTAAATGAAGCACTACATGATCATAGGAAGAGAATAAGTACATTTGTATCCAGGGCTAGAACCGAAATATTTCGAACAAATGTCCCCTGGGTCCCCAAGACAAAATCTGCATAGAACAATGTTGTGGAAGAGACTGTAGACTAGTGCTGCTGTAATCATAAAGACTATCCTGTGCTCATCCCAGAACTCTTATTCACAATACTGGGCTCTTGAGGCCCTGTTAGGTCCTCTCTCTGTTAACAAATACAGTGCCTTGCGAAAGTATTCGGCCCTCTTGAACTGTTCGACCTTTTGCCACGTTTCAGGCCTCAAACATAAAGATATAAAACTGTAATTTTTTGTGAAGA
>JAFFST010000597.1:0-15693 GCA_022414735.1 Noturus placidus | reverse complement strand
GTGTGTACACGTACGTGTACGTGTGTATACGTACGTGTACGTGTGTATGCGTACGTGTGTGCGCGTACGTGTGTATGCGTACGTGTACGTGTGTATACGTACATGTGTACGTGTGTGTGTGTGTACGTGTGTATACGTACATGTGTACGTGTGTGTGTGTGTACATGTGTATACGTACATGTGTACGTGTGTGTGTGTACATGTGTATACGTACATGTGTACGCGTGTGTACATGTGTATACGTACATGTGTACGTGTGTGTACATGTGTATACGTACATGTGTACGTGTGTGTGTGTACATGTGTATACGTACATGTGTACGTGTGTGTGTGTACATGTGTATACGTACATGTGTACATGTGTATACGTACATGTGTACGTGTGTGTGTGTACATGTGTATACGTACATGTGTACGTGTGTGTGTACGTACATGTGTACGTGTGTGTGTGTGTACATGTGTATACGTACATGTGTACGTGTGTGTGTGTGTACGTGTGTATACGTACATGTGTACGTGTGTGTGTGTGTACGTGTGTATACGTACATGTGTACGTGTGTGTGTGTACATGTGTACGTGTGTATACGTACGTGTGTGCGCGTACGTGTGTGCGCGTACGTGTGTGCGCGTACGCGTGTATACGTGCGTGTGTGCGCGTACGCGTGCGTACGAACATGTGTACGTGTGTGCGCGTACGCGTGCGTACGTACATGTGTACGTGTGTGCGCGTACGCACATGTGTACGTGTGTGCGTGTGTGCGCGTGCATACGTACGTGTGTACGTGTGTGCGCGTACGTGTGTGCGCGTACGTGTGTGCGCGTACGTGTGTGCGCGTACGTGTGTGTGTACGTGTGTATACGTACGTGTACGTGTGTGCGCGTGTGCACGTGTGTGCGCGTGCATACGTACGTGTGCACGTGTGTGTGCGTACGTGTGTATACGTACGTGTGTGTGCGTACGTGTGTATACGTACGTGTGTGTGCGTACGTGTGCGTACGTACATGTGTACGTGTGTGTGCGTACGTGTGCGTACGTACATGTGTACGTGTGTGCGCGTACGCGTGCGTACGTACATGTGTACGTGTGTGCGCGTACGCGTGCGTACGTACATGTGTACGTGTGTGCGCGTACGCACATGTGTACGTGTGTGCGTGTGTGCGCGTGCATACGTACGTGTGTACGTGTGTGCGCGTACGTGTGTGCGCGTACGTGTGTGCGCGTACGTGTGTGCGCGTACGTGTGTGTGTACACGTACGTGTACGTGTGTATACGTACGTGTACGTGTGTATGCGTACGTGTGTGCGCGTACGTGTGTATGCGTACGTGTACGTGTGTATACGTACATGTGTACGTGTGTGTGTGTGTACGTGTGTATACGTACATGTGTACGTGTGTGTGTGTGTACGTGTGTATACGTACATGTGTATACGTACGTGTACGTGTGTACATGTGTATACGTACATGTGTATACATACGTGTACGTGTGTGTGTGTGTACATGTGTATACATACGTGTACGTGTGTGTGTGTGTACATGTGTATACGTACATGTGTACGCGTGCGTGTGTATACGTACATGTGTACGCGTGCGTGTGTATACGTACATGTGTACGCGTGCGTGTGTACATGTGTACACGTACGTGTGTACGCGTGCGTGTGTACATGTGTACGCGTACGTGTGTACGCGTGCGTGTGTACATGTGTACGCGTGCGTGTGTACATGTGTATACGTACATGTGTACGCGTGCGTGTGTACATGTGTATACGTACATGTGTACGCGTGCGTGTGTACATGTGTATACGTACATGTGTACGCGTGCGTGTGTACATGTGTATACGTACATGTGTACGCGTGCGTGTGTACATGTGTATACGTACATGTGTACGCGTGCGTGTGTACATGTGTATACGTACATGTGTACGCGTGCGTGTGTACATGTGTATACGTACATGTGTACGCGTGTGTGTGTACGTACATGTGTACACGTGTACGTGTGTACACGTGTGTGCGTGTGTACACGTGTGTACACGTGTGTACGTGTGTGTGTACGTGTGTGCACGTGTACATGTGTGTGTGTACATGTGTACGTGTGTATACGTACATGTGTACGTGTGTGTACATGTGTGTGTGTGTACGTGTGTACATGTGTGTACATGTGTACGTGTGTGTGTACATGTGTGTGCATGTGTACGTGTGTGTGTACATGTGTGTACATGTGTGTGCATGTGTGTGTACATGTGTATACGTACGTGTGTGTGTGTACATGTGTATACATACATGTGTACATGTGTGTGTGTACATGTGTACGTGTGTGTGCACATGTGTGTGTACGTACATGTGTGTGTGTACACATGTGTACACATGTGTACGTGTGTACATGTGTACGTGTGTACATGTGTACGTGTGTGTGTACGTGTGTGCACGTGTACATGTGTGTGTGTACATGTGTGTGTACGTGTGTGCACGTGTACGTGTGTGCACGTGTACATGTGTACGTGTGTGTACATGTGTATACGTACATGTGTACGTGTGTGTGTACATGTGTGTACATGTGTACGTGTGTGTGTACGTGTGTACATGTGTATACGTACATGTGTGTGTACATGTGTACGTACGTGTGTGTGTACTTGTGTACGTGTGTGTGTACATGTGTATACGTGTGTGTACATGTGTGTACGTACATAATTTAATTAATTAATTTAATTAATAATAATAAATCAATTTGATATAGCGCTTTTTACAATGGTACATTGTCTCAAAACAGCTTTACAGAAATATCATTTCACATTTTTACATTTACAAGCGACTTACTAATGAGAGCACATTCACACACCAATGGTAGCAGAGCTGCCATGCAAGGTGCTAGCTTGCCATTGGGGGCAACTTAGGGTTCAGTGTCTTGCCCAAGGACACTTCGGCATGGGATTCGAACCGCCTACCCCACGGTTAGTGGATTAGTGGACAACCCGCTCTACCAACTGAGCCACAGCCGCCCATAATACATGTACGTACACACACATACACATGTGTATGTACGTACATGTGTATATGTGTGTGTACGTGTGTGTGTGTACATGTGTGTACGTGTGCACATGTGTATACGTGTGCACATGTGTATACGTGTGCGTGTGTGTATACCTTCTTGGACAGATTTATCCTGAGGCAGCTCAGGCATGTTCTCATCCAGCAGATCAGCCAGAGACTGAGTGTTAGCCAGCAGCTTCTGGTAGAACGTTGCAAACTCCTCGTACTGCTTATGGCGATCCTCGCTCAGCTCTCCTTTCGAGTGAAGGATACGTCTGAGAGAAAAAGACATCAGAACGTTTTTACAAGCGGTTACAGACAGTTTAGCCATACGGAAATAATCAAGCGGTGCCGAACCTATTTTGTCGTTCGATGTTCTGCAGCTCTCGGTGATCTTTCTTCAGGTGCTTGGTGAGAGACGTGAAATACTCCCTGAGCAGGTTCTGGAAGGGCTGCTGCTTCTCGCCGTTAATGATCTCACTGGGAGGGAAGACCAGGCCAAACTTCTCCGCTGCACTCTTCAAGCGGCGAGGAACCAGCCCGGCGATGTCGTCGCCACAGTGTTTGCAGAAGCTGATCACAACGGAGACGTGGGTGTGGGTTTCGCGGTCGGCCCCGATGATTGTTTTGAGCTGTTCATAGATCAGAGAGAGCCCTTCCTTATCAGTGAACAGGCCCACGATGGTGAGTTCAGCTATGAAGCGCAGGTCTGTGCGCAGCTTGCTGACGTTCGGAGCTTTCTCCTCCTTGCGTGCCTCGAAGTGCCTCTTCCATGCAGCCAGCAGCTGTGGAGCAAAGTCGGCATAGCGCTGGTGGAAAAGCGAGCACAGGTGCACAGCGCAGCTCACATCCGAGATCTTCAGCTTGGCTTCCACCAGCGAGCTGACCGCCTCGCCGATGTACTTGCTGAGATTGAGAGAGTCGAAGTCATGCGAGAGCGAACTGCGCTGCTGCTCCGTGATGGTGCGGAGCTTCTTAACGAAGGCCGTGTTCTTCTTCAGGCTGGAATCCAGGCGGCTGAAAAAGGCTTCTTCAGGGCGGCTCTCTTGCACGTGCTGATTCTTTACACGCAGCTCCTTTCTGGTTTGGTGTCTCTCCCAGGCCTCCTGGTGCAGCTGCTGAGCTTCCTCCTTCTCCCTAATGAGAGGGAACAAATCACTCGACTTTTACTCTGCAACAACAACGGTTACAAAAACCTCACAAACAGAGAACATCAACAAGACCTGCTTACTTTAGCTGAGCCGCTTCCTCTTCCTTCTGCCGTTTCGCTTCCTCCTCCAGCAGCTTCTTTTCCTGTTCCTCTTTCTGCTTTTGCTCTTCTTCTTCCTTCCTCTTCTGCTCCTCTTCAACCTTCTGCTTCTCCTCCTCCCGCTTTTTCCGCTCCTTCTCTTCTCGCCGCCGCTTTTCCTCCTCAATTTTTCGCTTCTTTTCCTCGGCCGATTTTCCGCCGTCTTTCTTTCCGCTCATTTTGCTCTCATCTCGGCCCTTGTCTCGGGAGAATGTCGGCCTTCTGTCGCCATCTCTGTCTTTCTCCCGGTCCTTGTTACTGAAAGAGCCCGTCTCTTTCTCGTCCGAGTTTACTGACTTCTTGCGTTCAGCCGGCATTCTGCCGAAACATCAGAGATCGCTTTTAATCCCAGAGCGCAAACCGAGCGCCAGCGAGTCGTCTTTTAAACGAGCTTGATAAGTGAATGTTCAAAACAAATACAGCGAAGGCTTACAACATAGGCTAAGATTATAAAATCGACAAAAAAAAGGACAAGACTGATCAGGGAGACCACAGAGACACCTACGGCAAGTGGCACAAAAACAAGACAGCGCATCACCACACCCAAAGTGAAGCAGGGTGGTGGTCGCATCATGCTATGGTTCTGTTTCTCTAAATCAACTGTGCTATGGTTCAGGGGCTCTAAATCTATACAGTGATCCCTCGTTTTTCGCGGGGGTTACGTTCCAAAAAGAACCCGCGATAGGTGAAATCCGCGAAGTAGAAACCTTTATTTTTTTACAATTATTATACAATGAAATACTCCATAATACATTGAAAGCAAAGAACAAAACCTTTTTACAGGCCCAAGCATTTATTTAACAAATAAAAGTACTGTATAAACTTTTTTTTTTCTTTTTTACAAATAACTACTACACTGTAAAATAATAATTTTAATCATCAATACGAACTGAAGGCTTCAAATTGCGGAGATCAGCCCCGCCCATCGCGACCCGTGCATTGGATTAGAACGGGAGAAAATAAAAAATTATTATGAAAAAAAATACGAAGTACAGCAGGAAAACTAGTGACACACGTGTATTTCACTGCTCTTCTGACTGAGCCGCTGCGTCCTGACTGAGCCGCTGCACGCTGACTCCGCGCTGCATCGGTTTTTTCTTCTAAAGCCCGCGGTGCAGGTGTGTGTTTTCGACATTCTGGGCATTTAGAGAAACTTGAAATTGTAAGAGAATTTGCAAACTTAAATGTGGAGAGCTGTTTTACGGACGTGTATAAACCGCAACGTTATTGACACACAGGTAGAGAAGAAGCGGAGAGACTGTTTAGCCAATCAGAATGCAGAACACAATGCGTGATGCAAATCCGCGAAGCAGCGAGACCGCGAAAGGTGAACCGCGATACAGCGAGGGTTCACTGTATAGGGGAATCATAGAACGCTCCAAATACCAATCTATTGTGGCAGAAAACCTGCAGGAGTCTGTTAGACTGCTAATTATGAAGAACATTTTCACTTTAAAGTTTTTATTAATTATGGAATAAACAGTGATGGAACCCTTACTTTTGTCATTCTCTAGTTATTCCAGAGAAAACTGTGGGTTCTTCTTTTTATTGGGGGAGGGGGGGTGTCTGCCACTGGTTCGGTTCTACTGTAGTGAACTTTAAACCTTCATGGAACATTCTAGACTGCAATTGTGAACGATAACGAGTAACCTGACAACAAGCGAGCCAGCTAACGTTTATTATATTCAATTCAATTCAATTTTATTTGTATAGCGCTTTTTACAATAGACATTGTCACAAAGCAGCTTTACAGGATTAGAAACACAGTACACACACAGTAAAAATGAGTAATTATCCCAAACTGAGAAAGACACTGAGTGGCGACAGACGAGTGATAAATCTCAAAACAGTGATTGTTATAGATTGAACAGAGTACTGTGTCTGTGTATTAACTGTTCTAAAGACAACACTGCTCAAAACTCATTTAACAGCAGAGAAGACGGGCATTCGACTGTCCGAAGTGGGAGCGACCATGTTGGTGTGACGTCACTCCGTACGTTTCAACCGAAAGGATGTTGAAATTTCAAGCTGAAATGTGTTTTCTGTGGTGTTTACTGTATGTAGGCAGAGACTTACAAGCTGCAACTTCACCTCGAACGTAGTATTAAGCGTCCCGTGTAGTATAACGTCTATAAGATGATAAAATGACAGGAGGCGTGAACAAACACAACCAAGCATCCGGGACCGAAAGTCGGTTTTCCAAACGGCTTTTCTCAGCGATTTGATAAAACTTTTACTAAAGCCATGGCTTAACCTGTTTTTATTATCACGGTCTTTCATGTTCTATTTGTACGGATAATCGACTGCACCTTTAAAATAAAAAGTTCCCTCAGCTAGCAAGTATTTCGGTTCAAATGTTGTTAATAAATGCTACATTACAGAGCGGCTGCACTTTCTCCGTTTCGCTGTTTTCAGGAACGAAATTAGGCACAGATTCAACCTACATACTCAAACAAGCCCACAAAGTCAGCAGATAAACGAACACTAATGACCAAATAAGCGAACCAGGGTTTTTTTTAAAGCCGTATAATTATTACAGACTAGCTGGTAGTCTAGCTAACACTTAGGAAGAAGTGCTAGAAACTTCACGCGCACACATTGCCCTCAGTGATCCAAACATGAATAAGATCCGGGTTTTTGATCAGAAAGTAAACGCTAGTTCGGGTTGAAAGCTAGTTCTCACATACTGGTGCTGGTTAGGGGGCGTTATCGGTTCGGTTCGGTACGGTTAAATTACAGGCCGAACGGACAGGTTTGTATGTAAACACTGATCAAGTAACCAGCAGCACCGACATCAACAAACACAACCAAGCCATAAAAGCACCGGGCGATGAGACATTCAGTTACCGTCGTCCATTACAAATAATCTTACCTTCAAAATAAACAAAAAAGAAAACCACGAGATAGTGTAGTTTTAAATAAGATGGTGTACTCGTTTCCCTTCCGCTAGCTTCTGTTGCTAGTAAGGACCCCCAAAGTTGAGCATGTTGAGCGCCTGAACAAAATTCAGAAGTCCCCGTACAATCCCGCACACTTCCGTACTAAAAAAATAAATAAAATAACGTCAAAAATAATAAACAGTGGCGATGAATGAATAAAAATTTAAATTAATTTATCACCCTCGTGTCAGCACAAAGTGTAGCTTAGCTGTAAACAGCAGGGTAGGATTTCCAGCAGGATATTACAGGAAGGAAATAATAACCATTGTATTTATTCAACTATTTGTTCGTGTATATATATATATATATCGAACCACAAGTGTAGGGCAGTGAAAGAAACACAAGGTAAAGAGCAGAACAAGGCATGCTAATATGCTACACACACGGTCATCAAAAGAGGAAAATGAATACAATTAAAATAAAAATGTATCCTTATTATATAATTTCAGTTTCTTCACATGTAAACCATAGCCAAGGTTTTTATTCAAAGTGCAGGGATCAGATCTTAACCTCACATATCTGTGGAAGTGTATCATGGCAGGAACAAAGGAGATTTCTGAGGACTTGAGGGAGAAAAAAAAGAGCTGTTGATGCTCATCCGCCTGGAAAAGGTTACAAAGCCATCTCTAATCCACAATATCAGACAGATTGTGTACAAATGGAGGACATGCGAGACTCTTCAGATGGATTTCTCTCTCTCTCATATATATATATATATATATATATATATATATGAGAGAGAGAGGGAGAATACAAAAGGGCTCACAAACTTTTCAAGCTCCACTGTACATCATTTTCCACAACACAGGAGCAATCACAATGATTCAACCCCCATTGAAAATCAGGTTTATTGTCAAAATTGACAAAACTATCAACAGTTTGTGATGAACAAATCAAACAAAACAAATTGAAATACTTCAACACAATGACTGCTTCAAGTGGTTTCAACAAATACAACTAAAATGCAACTTATAATGACTTCTCTAGTCAAATATACAGAACAGGTGTTGTGTGAAGCACACCTGATACTATCAAGGGCTTCATTAGTTGCACCAGGTGTGCTTGATCTGGAACACATGAAAAACCTGAACTGGCTAGGGGTAGAAAAAGGAAGCTATCAAGGGCTGCGAGCAGATTTCTGAGAACGGTTTTCATAGATTTGTTCATTGTAAACAGCTGAAAGTCTGTAAGTTTTGACAACAAAGCTGATTTGCAATGGGGGTTGAATCATTTTGATTGCAGCTGTATTTGTTCTAGTAAGAAATGAAAATTTTTCTTATTACCCCTTTTACGATTTTTAATGGGTCTATGACGTAGAGGAGGACAGCTTCTGTGTTTTTCTTGGTATTTCTTGCTGAATACAATTAGCAAAGTCCTCATCTTGTGATTGTGACCCCAAGTGAGCAGCCAATAAAAAAAAAAGTACCCGCTGTGTCATGGTCATCCTCCGGCCATTTTCATCAACCTGAGTGATCAGGGTGTCCTGGTTGTCCTCCCCATCCTTCTTATGTTCCAGGGCCATAATACAGAAACTTCATAACTATTCCTAATTCTGGATTCATGATCTTATCTTCAGATAGGAAAAGAGGTAGCATCCTCTCTTGTCAGAATCCCAGTAAATTGTTTTGCTTTATGGGGGAAATTACTCATTTTTACTTTGTAATAATTTTGTTCTTGTTCATGTTCATCTGAAGATAACGCCTAAAGAGGCCATGTCATGTGACTGAGATCAGTACAGAATGTTTATCTGCTTACAGAGACACAAACATGTTTTTCCGTTAAAGGTTTATCTGCACATCTTCTAGAGACCCCTAAAACAAAGCCTGTTCGTACTGCCTCTTATCAGTACACAGAAGTGTGTCATGCTCTGTGTTTCATATCTATAGTAGTGGTTCAGCACAAGCGCCTCAGAGCACTCTCATTATTCTATCCTGTTTTATTCTATCCTTTATTAACCATCTTTCTGTAATAAACCATTTTACCTCCAGAGGACGAATCTGCAAGTGTTGTCTAATTTCCACGAAAATTTAGCGTCTCCTGGTTGGACTGCATGAGTCTTTTAAGCTTTTCTAGAAATCATCAAGAATTTAGAATTACAATTAGAATTTTATGAAGTCATCGTGTATTGCTGTCTCTATGGAAGGGAGTAAGTGATATAAGAAATGCGTGTATTACATGGAGGCGATTTCTTAAGTTCCAGGAACTTTGCCTCTGCAGGATCGGTGTTTCTTAGATCACAGCTTCAAAACTAAGATATATACCGACGGGGATACATACAGTACACCCCTCACATTGTTGTAAGTATTTGATGATATCTTTTCATGTGACAATACTGAAGAAATTACACTTTGCTACAATGTAGTGAGTGTACAGCTTGTGTAACAGTGTAAATTTGCTCTCCCCTCAAAATAACTCAACACACAGACATTAATGTCTAAACCACTGGCAACAAAATTGAGTACACCCCTAAGTGAAAATGTCCAAATTGGGCCCAAAGTGTCAATATTTTTGTGTGGCCACCATTATTTTCCAGCACTGCCTTAACCCTCTTGGTCCTGGAGTTCACCAGAGCATCACAGGTTGCCACTGGAGTCCTCTTCCACTCCTCCATGATGACATCACGGAGCTGGTGGATGTTAGAGACCTTGTTCTCCTCTACCTTCCGTTTGAGGATGCCCCACAGATGCTCAATAGGGTTTAGGTCTGGAGACATGCTTGGCCAGTCCATCACCTTCACCCTCAGCTTCTTTAGCAAGGCAGTGATAGTCTTGGAGCTATGTTTGTGATCGTTATCATGCTGGAATATTGCATACTGATCATGCTCTGCTTCAGTATGTCACAGTACATGTTGGCATTCATGGTTCCCTCAATGAACTGTAGTTCCCCAGTGCCGGCAGCACTCATGCAGCCCTAGACCATGACACTCCCACCACCATGCTTGACTGTAGGCAAGACACAGTTGTCTTTGTACTCCTCACCTGGTTGCCGCCACACACACTTGACACCATCTGAACCAAATAAGTTTATCTTGGTCTCATCAGACCACAGAACATGGTTACAGTAATCCATGTCCTTAGTCTGCTTGTCTTCAGCAAACTGTTTGTAGACTTTCTTGTACATCATCTTTAGAAGTGGCTTCCTTGTGGGACGACAGCCATTCAGACCAATTTGATGCAGTGTATGTCGTATGGTCTGAGAACTGACAGGCTGACCCCCCACCCCTTCAACCTCTGCAGCAATGCTGGCAGCACTCATACGTCTATTTCCCGAACACAACCTTTGGATATGACGCAGAGCACGTGCACTCAACTTCTTTGGTGGACCATGGCGAGGCCTGTTCTGAGTGGAACCTGTCCTGTTAAACCACTGTATGGTCTTGGCCACCATACTGCAGCTCAGTGTCAGGGTCTTGGCAATCTTCTTATAGCCTAGGCCATCTTTATGTATAGCAACAATTCTTTTTTTCAGATCCTCAGAGAGTTCTTTGCCATGAGGTGCCATGTTGACCTTCCAGTGACCAATATTAGGGAGTGTGAGAGCAATGACACCAAATTTAACACACCCGCTCCCCATTCACACCGGAGACCTTGTAACACTAACAACTCACATGACACCAGGGAGGGAAAATAGCTAATTGGGCCCAATTTGGACATTTTCACTTAGGGCTGTACTCAATTTTGTTGCCAGCGGTTTAGACATTAATGTCTGTGTGTTGAGTTATTTTGAGGGTACAGCAAATTTACACTGTTACACAAGCTGTACACTCACTACTTTACATTGTAGCAAAGTGTCATTTCTTCAGTGTTATCACATGAAAAGATATCATCAAATATTTACACAAATGTGAGGGGTGTACTTATTAAGAAAAAGAAATTGCAGCTCGTTTTGTTACTGAGAACAGAAAGTGTAAACTCCTCTTAAAATCTTGACTGTTACAGCTCTCTGTTACACAACACTGACCCTGGAGACTCCTTCCATAAATATACAACAAAATAAATGTCTCCACAGAAATCTTCACCATTATGATGATTTTGTTGTGTGTTTTAAAAATATATATATTTAATGGACGCATTCGTATAAAACCCCAAGAATGAGCTGTTAATGCTTTAAAACATTGACTTTATAAAACAATAATGATGTCCTTTGAACACAGTAATGAATCAAAAGGAGCCGAAGCCAGCAGGAGATAAGAAGCTAAAAGAGAAGGTGAAGCTGACTGTGAAGAAAGAGGCTGAGAAGAAGAACAAAAGCATGTCAGTCAAAATTAAAGCCACACCCTTACCCAAGCCCCCGAGTCCCACAGCAGCTCCGTCATACCTGAATCGAGTAGTGGGGAAGGGGAAGTTTGAGAAGGTGGGGAAAACGCTGTCGGTCCCTGCAGGGGACACACTGGAGCTGTAAAGGCAGTTGTGTGCAGTGGGACGTCCCGTCTTACCTGCAGGAGAACGATGAAGGACGACTCAGGTATGTGACGGATTATCAAGCTCTTTGGATTGACTGCTGCATTAACCGCTTGCAAATCTTCTACAAATCTTCATTGATCAGGTTGTAGGGTTTTTTTGTTTTTTTCTGCTCACTCTAGAAATATTGGAGTGTGCACCGGTGAATCAGGACAGGGAACAATGACCCCGACCTTCCATAATGAATTGAAATCTGGTCCAATTCCTTCAATAGCTTCTGATTTAAGATGGTATTGAGATTGTCTGGGCCTAAAGTCCGATTTGGGCGTGATCACGACTGGTGGTGCACTTCTAATCAGGCCTACGTCATGTTTCCCTTGTGCCCACAGCCCTTAAAGTAGGGAGCCATTAAAGTAGGGAGCTCTTAAAGTACGGAGCCCGTAAAGTACAGAGCCATTAAAGTACAAAGCCCCAAAAGTACAGAGCCATTAAAGTACAGAGCCCTTAAAGTACGGAGCCATTAAATTACGGAGCCCCTAAAGTACTGAGCCATTAAAGTAAGGAGCCCCTAAAGTAAGGAGCCCCTAAAGTAAGGAGCCCCTAAAGTATGGAGCCCTTAAAGTATGGAGCTCTTAAAGTACGTAGCCCCTAAAGTACGGAGCCATTAAAGTATGGAGCCCCTAAAGTAAAGAGCCCCTAATATACGGAGCCCCTAATGTACAGAGCCCTTAAATTACGGAGCACCTAAACTACTGAGTCATTAAAGTACGGAGCCCCTAATGTACGGAGCCCCTAAACTACAGAGCCATTGAAGTACGGAGCCCCTTAAGTACAGATCCCTTAAAGTACGGCGCCCCTAAAGTACAGAGCCCTTAAAGTACGGAGCCCCTAAAATACAGAGCCCTTAAAGTACGGAGCCCCTAACTACGGAGCCATTAATTTACGGAGCCCCTAAACTACGGAGCCATTAAAGTACGGAGCCCCTAAAGTACGGAGCCATTAAAGTACAGAGCCCCTAAAGTAAGGAGCCCTTAAAGTACGGAGCCCCAAAAGTACAGAGCCTTTAAAGTGCGGAGCCCTTAAAGTACAGAGCCATTAAAGTAAAAAACACTGGCACTCAGCAGCTGGTACTTGCCTAATCACCGGCCATGCACCAACATCTACAGAAAAGTGTGCTATCTGTTCAGGAAGATTGTCAGTTTCAGTGGATGGAGAAAGTGCTGATGGAGAAAGCTATCTTGCTTTCAGTTTTCTGTAAGGTGGAAAGTTCACAGAAGCAACAATGGCGAGAGAAAGGTTGTGAACCTTTTAGAATTTCTGCAGGATTTTTTTTAAATCTCAAATGGAAAAAGATGTTTATCTAAGCCTTACACATAGATACAGAGAACCCCATCAATTATATATTTATCATTTGGTAATTGTACAAAATTAGACATTGAATGTGTCTGAGGAGGGCATAATGATTGTGCCCCTAATTCCCTAGGATAGGCTCCAGGCTGCCCCGTGACCCTGTGTAGGATAAGTGGTATGGAAAATGGATGGTTGAATGTGGCTACCTATGTATCTGTCTATCTATGTACCAGCACATGGCTTGGGATATGCTAATGTTGGCTTTCTAGAAATTAAATAAAATTTGTAGAGGCCAAACTTATATTATGCTTCAAAAATGTGAAACTCAATACCACTTGCATTAAACAGGTACAATTTTTAAAAAGCTTTTGAAAATGTTTAATTCAACTTGCCATTAATTGAATGTACAGCATTTCCTCAAGACTTTTTGTCTTTATTTTATTATTGTAAAATTCTTTTTTAATTTATATTTCATTTCATTCTACACTTTTTTAAAAATCTCTATGTTTATTTTCTTCATCTATATTTTCCTTTACTATTTGATTGTACAGCTAGCATTGTATGAAAAGTGCTCTATACTGCAACGATTCTTAGACTGAATTGTGTGGTTAGGGTATTATTTTGTTGTAGATTTCACTTTCTGTTGAGATTAAGTCCATAGACGGATTGTGTAGAATCGGACTTTCTGTAGAATTCTTGTCAAACGCCTTTAAAATTTCCTGCCACACTCCAAAAATCATAATTCTGTCAATGATGTTGTGCCATGCTAGTCAAGTGGCATAAAAAAAAGTCACAAATCTTGACCACATGTTTTCTTATTGGGCTAATGTTCTAATGTTGGAACCTCCAGAAAAATCCAGAAAGGTCCATTTCCTTCTTGTAGAGTAATTGCTTCAATTTCTAAGGTGGATTCACGAGCAGTGACATTACTCGGTGTAAAAGACGGCTGTAGATCTTTAGACCAACTAAAAATTTAGAACACCTTTGGGTTCATTGATTAATCATGTGACAGTTTTGGCTTGCTTGGTACCCTGGACAAAATATTAAGACAGAAGTGCCCCATCTAACATTGAACGAGTTTCATTGAATAACCTCCCCTGTAGAGTGTAACAATATCATTTATTTTTCCACATTATACATTATATCATGTGGTTGAGAGATTAGTATGTTTGTGATGCCCAAAATTATTGTAATATTTCCAGCCGAATGAGCATAAGCCAGGAGTGTCCAAACTTTGTGCAAAGAGGGCCAGATTTGGTGAGGTGAAAATTTGTGGGGGCCGACGATTCAGCCGGACATTGTTTGAACCATTAACATTAAATACAAATGAACTATTTCATGATTTTTCTTTTTATTATTGCAAATGGCATGCTTTTCATTTCTTCACACAGAACGCAATTAAACCTAAGTAAATTTTTATCAGAATCACTTTGCCTTTCATATTTGAAGACCAAATAAAATGAAAATGTCTGGGGGAAAAAACTTTTGGGAAGATTTACCATTTATATTCATTTGAACCATTACACATTATTCACTATTAAATGCTCATAGTAAAGTTCTAAAATGAAAACATGTGAAGAAGAAAATAACACCAACAGTTCTCTTATTCAGAAGTACAAAAATGAGGGCGATATATGAATCCTTGGATCATTCGTTCTTTCGTTATTCAATTGACTATCAAGAGTCCATGCGAGAGTGCAGTCAAAAGGCTACTGGCGGCCACAAATGATTGAGTTTATGGCGGAGTCTGCGGGCTGGTGGAAATTTGGACATTCCTGCTTTAGAGGCTCTGTATTAGGGGCTCTGTAATAAAGCTCGTTCTGATTCTAAATGCTCCAATACGACAACCCGGAGCTGGTGAGCAAGAACATCCAGAAGAACTCTCCAAAGGTAACGTTGACTAGCTACAATCCTTGTTAGTTAAGATATAACTAGAGATAAATTATCTAATTGTATTTCCAGATGAGACTAACTTTAACCCGTAAGAACTTGGAGCCGTTTCTCCTTCTAGGAAAAATATGGGGGATATGAAACCAAGCATATGGACCACAAAGAACACATTTCTGAAATTATTTTGGAACTAGAACCTCTCCTTGTGAAAGATCTGTAATGTTATGTAATGGTCTGAATAATACCCACCCACCCTGGAAAAAAGGACTGTTTAATGTTGACAAGCAAATGGGTTACATTCAGTTACATTTAAATACAGATCATAATTGAAATATAGATGTTATATTTTAGAATTTAGAATCTTTGAGCAAAGACTCAGATTGTAAATTCTAAAATTCTGCCCTCCTAAAATATTGGTGGGGACATGTCCCTACTGTCCATATGCAAATCTGCGCCCTTGATGTTGGACGTTCGATATTTGCAAACCTTCTCTAAAGTTACATACGACATTGTTCTACACGTTTCTATGGGACCGCTAACACTTCAGTTCAATTCAATTTTATTTGTATAGCGCTTTTTACAACAGACATTGTCTCAAAGCAGCTTTAAAGGAATAGAAACACAGTACATACACAGTAAAAGTGATAAATTATCCCAAACTGAGCAAGACACTGAGTGGCGACAATGGCAAGGAAAAACTCCCTAAGATGTTTAAGAGGAAGAAACCTTGAGAGGAACCAGACTCAGAAGGGAACCCATCCTCATCTGGGTAACAACAGATATTATTAAAGAGATAATTAT
>JAFFST010000595.1:0-14488 GCA_022414735.1 Noturus placidus | reverse complement strand
GCTTGATATCACTTTGCTTGTATCTCTCATTTGTAAGTCGCTTTGGATAAAAGCATCTGCTAAATGAATAAATGTAAATGTAAATGTGCTTGTTGAACATTGCATTCCAAAGTTGGTACCCTCATTGCTGTTATAATGATCTTCACTCTTCTGGGAAGGCTTTCCACTAGATTTTGGAGTGTGACTGTAGGGATTTGTGCTCATTTAGCCATGGAATCATTAGTAAGTCAATAGTTCAGACAGTGATGTTAGGTCGGGTGGCCTGGAGTACAGTCAGTATTCCTGAGGAAAATAGAACTAAATATAGACTGGATGGACGTTCTTCATGAGTTCGTTGCTTATTGAACATTTATTTACGCACTGACTGAAATGTGTGTCTCCTTTAAGACACCTTCAATAAGACTGGAAAGTTGATATTTTCTTAAGGTGTAAAATTGATCTCCAAATAATGCTGGAAGCGGGTCAGAAAACAGACATAGAAAGCAGCTCATCTGTGGTGCGGCATTGAACATTTTATTCAATTGAAATAATTCATGAAATAATCATCAGAATAACCAATCTTTTAGATTCAAGTGACTGATACGTTTAACCTCTAATATACAACAGAATACAATTTGAAAGTCATGCAATCTCCACAGTCTATGGGACTATATATAAATGTGTTTCTATTTAGAAGTACACTTCTACTGATGTCTACTACTGTAACTAGTAACAGACTTAACTTTTCAGAATCCAATTGTCAGTATTAAAATTCAGCTTTGTGTAGATGGTGAAAATAATTGATGTGTAGTGCATGTAGCACTGCATGATGAAACAGATGGCATGACAAAAACATGACATATGGAGCAGGGGGGGGAGAAAATCCCAGTGGATTTTAAATTGCAAAACAAAAAAAAAAATACCATGTAAAATGTTTGTTGGCACAGAGAGGAGGAAGAAGGAGCTGAAATAAGAGAGAGAGAGAGAGAGAGAGAGAGAGAGAGAGAGAGAGAGAGACCTGTCAAAAAAAGGGGGAGAAGTAGTCAAGAATGTATGTAGTCCAGAATATAATGGGAACCCACTACAAACCGAGTGTATCACAGCAGACAATGCCTCACACTTGAACTGCGGTGATAAAATATTCATGGCATATATTGGTGAAAAGCTTAATGTCTCTTGTAATCCGAATATAATTATTTCAGAAATATGTTAAGTGCTTTAGCACTACATATTTATAAATATAAATATAAAAGTATTTCCCATTATGCTCCCCCCCACTATGCTCTACTATGCTCCCATTATGCGCTACTATGCTCCCACTATGCTCTACTATGCTCTACCGCTTCTTAACAGGAAATCAAAGGTATCCACATAAATCACACCATGCAGGTACAGTAAGCTGTATTTTGTTTCATTAGGTAACGATTGGTTGTCATAAATACTCATGTATTTTTGGTTTCAAAGAGAGAAGGATAGTGTGCAACAATGACATACCATTCAAGGTGTATTCCCACCTCACCCTCGTTGTTCCTAGGAGAGGCTCCAGATCCAGTGTAATTTGTAACTATTGTAAATGCTGTAAATAATATTTGGCAGTAGGACTCAAGTCTGGTCTTGGACTCAAGTTTTCTGTATTGACATGGACTTGTCTTGGAGTTATTGATATTTGCACTTGGATTTGTCTTGGTCTTGGGCACTGGTCTCACTAAATATTGTCTTGGTTTAAAAAAAATCTGTTTGTATTGTCTTTTCTTTTTACATAAACAAAGCTCAACAATGAGTTATTCTCTCTTGTAGAGAACATCATTGGAGCAATGCATGAATTAAGCCTTTTGAAATAAAGACTTGGCCTTGAAAAAGATAATTGAAAAGGATGGGCATTCCCAAATAATGCAAACACATTTGTTTAATCCCTAGTGTGTTCATAGGAGATAACCTCACCTGGGATTTTAACCTTGTCTAACCAAAAACAAAAACAAAAAACCTCACCAGATTCTGCAGCAGTAATATCAATTATTGGAATGGATGGTATGGGATGTACAACATCTTGAAACATAATTCCAGCATATTGTATTGCCAAATACAATTTTACATTTCTTTCATCTCTGCTAAGGACACTTGCCATAAACATTGCATCAGCAAAACAACCAGCACTGGGGATGTCACATCCAACCACTATAGCTCTCTATCCCCCTGTCTGGCAGAAGGTGCTGGCACATCTGCTGGCACATTGGTGCTGGCACACAAATACGGCCAGACTTTCTTTCGCAGTTGGCACAATATCCCATAGAAAATATCCCCTGTTGACCGGTCAACTCACCTGGGATAGCTTCCAATTCTGCAGATTGACCTACTTAAGGTCAAAAGTTTACATACACATAGCTAAAGACATTTAAAATCATTTTTATCCACACATTGCGTGTTACCATACATTTCCTGTGTTAGGTCAATTAAATATCTACTTAAAGACAGATTTATTTTAGATTTTATTATTATATCATATTTTCAGTTAGTCAAAGTGTTACATACCCTTTGCTTGTATTTTTTGGCAATTGCTTTGTAACTTCTTAACCGGCATCAAATGCGTGTGCAGTCTTGCACAAGTTTCTTTTTTTGCACAAATACTTTGCTGGAATTTTTGCTGACTCCTACTGACAGAAATGGTGTAGCTTCAGTTTGTAGGCATCCTTGTTTGGACACACTTTAAAAAAAGAATTTATTTTTATTTTTTGGTACATTCCAAAACTTTGGTTATTTTGTTCCTTTGGAGTCATGTTAAGGATCATTATTCTGAAAGACCCAGTTGTGAACTAAATGTTAACTTTCTGGCTGATGTCTTAAGATGTTTCTAAAAATCTAGCTTCAGTATTTCCATATACCTGTCCATTTTCCAGCAAAACACCCCCACAACATGATGATGCCACCCCATGCTTCACAGGTCGCATGGAGTTCTTTGAATTAAATCCTCATAAGTTTGCTCCATACATAGTGTATGGCCATTATGGGCTAATAGTTATTTTCTTTTGTCCTCAAAAAGGCTAAGGCTTCATGCTGATGATCACCTGCAAACTTCAGTCTGTTTTTTTATACCATTTTTTAATACTGTTCTTTAAAATAAAAAAATAAAAAAATATCAGTAAACAGTAATAAATGAAACAAATGCAATATCTGGGGTGATGACCCATCCATCCATCCATCCATCCATCTTCTACCGCTTACTCCTTTTCAGGGTCACGGGGAACCTGGAGCCTATCCCAGGAAGCATCGGTCACAAGGCAGGGTACACCCTGGACAGGGTGCCAGTCCATCGCAGGGCACAATCACATACACTCACACACCCATTCATACACTACGGACACTTTAGACACACCAATCAGCCTACCATGCATGTCTTTGGATTGGGGAAGGAAACCAGAGTACCCGGAGGAAACCCCCGACACATGGGCAGAACATGCAAACACATGGCGGGACTCAAACCCCAGACCCGTGAGGCGAACATGCTATCCACTAAGCCACTGTGCGCCTCGGGGTGATGACCCTTTTTTTAAAAAAAAAAAAAAAAAAAAAAAAGTAGTCTCAGCTAGAATTAGTGCAGTTTTATAAAGAAATGAACTGGTAAGTGTTATTGAGCATCTTGCTTTGCTGCTTCTTATTTTTGCAGCAAAATCCAACAGCCTTCATTGTGTTTTTTGACTGAAAATTGTCTCTTACCATTTAATATGCTGTGTTCTTTACTGACATACAATTTTCTGTAAAATTTAATTTTGTGCTGGAAAACTAATGTTTGGAAATCTAAAAATGTTTTTGTACTGACTCAATAATGTAGAAGTCATAAATTAAAAATCTATTACAAAGTTTGTACTAAATAAAATAGAGTGCCTAAGACTTTTGCACAGTATTGTATATACAGTATAGAGAATTTATATATTTCTGTAAAGCTGGTTTGGGACAATGTCCATTGTTAAAAGTGCTATGCAGATTAAACTGAACTGAAATGAATGGAATATTCGTTATTTTATTTACATCAACGGCTTATTTTGCAGTTTCTCAACCCAGCATATCACAATGTTCATTCTGGGTTTTGTGAGTGGTGCTGAGCAGACTGAACAAGTGGAGTGGAAACTTAAGAAAGGCATTCTCCGCTTCGGTGGAATTATCAGCACTCTGCCTCCCACTTCACTCCGCTCACATGCTCTGGTCAGCACACAATTGGACAAACGTGGATTTAAAATTGAAATATTTACTCTTTTGAATATATTTAATGTGAGCTCTCGGAAAAAAAAAAAAAAGTGGCAGGTCAATGGACAGAAATGGAAGCTGTGCCAGGTAGCTAGATAGAGTGGCAGGTTATTTGGCAGGATTATAAGATGTGCCAGTGGCTGGGTGAGGTGAATTAGAAGTTGTGCTGGGTGACCGGGTAAGGTGGAAAATCACTTGTCAGTATTAGAATCTGTGCTGGTTGAGGTGGAAGATCAATTGGCAGGACTGAAAGCGGTGCTGTGTGATATGGCAGGTCAACTGGCATGAGTGGAAGCTGTGCCAGGGATCTAAATGCAATGGAAGCTGTGTTGGGAGGATGAGTTGAGGGACAAGTTGATTGGCCAGACTGGAAAGCTGTGCGGGGTGGCAGAATGAGCTGGCAAGTCAACTGGGATTAAATTACGATGTAAATGAAAATATATATATATATAATTTTTTTTTTTTTGTCAAGTCTCGTGACAGCGGAGAGAGAAGGCTGGATACAATTGCAATTTGAACAGTCTTTATTAAGAGAGGTAAGGCAGTAAATCCCAAACGTGATCCAAACAGAGTAAACCGAAAACAAAAAAGGGTCAGGCGATCTACAATCAGAGTCCATAAAGGGCGACGCAGAAAACAAAGTCAAAGTCTGGAGCAAACTGAGTCGGTACACTAATTAGGCAACGGTTAACGTAGACGAGGGCTCTAGACGGGTTAGCGGAGAAACCAGCATAAACTAATTTACAAGACTATGGCTATGAGTTTACTCTTACGCGTACGCAGAGGAGTTTCCAAATCAATATTCCGCCCCGAGTGCTACTCTGTGCGCGGTATAAGTGCATACGTAATCAGAGCAGCAATCAAGAACAGCTGAGAACGATTATGACACGACAGGTTAAACAGATGACAGAGCATGGGAGGAGACACAACAGAAACGTAAACAACGTCCACGTGTGTAAATGTCAACAATGAAATCCGCTCAGAAAAGAGCAGGATGCATGCGCGCCTGCGCAGTGCACTCCCGCTTCAAGGGGGAATCGTGACATAACCCCCCCCCAAAAGGCGCTACTCCCGGAGTGCCATGAAACACCACCCCTTTTGGTGGTCCCAGCCCCCTGGACAGAATGTCCAAAGCAGAGCCAGTCCAGGAAAAACAAATACTGAGGGGAGCACATGAATCCCCGGAAAGCAGCGAGACAGTCCCAGCCGAACTGGAGAGCAACGTGATGTCCTCGGCGGAACAGAGAATGGCTGAGCGACGGCGTCCTCGGCGGAACAGAGAATGGCTGAGCGACGGCGTCCTCGGCGGAACAGAGAATGGCTGAGCGACGGGCTCCGCAGAAGAGGGGAACAGCGTGGCATACGCTGCGGTGCAGGAGGGCAGAGCGCCATCCTCAGCTGAGCAGGGGGACTGGGTGACGACCTCAGCCGAGCAAGGAGGATGTGCCGGAGCTCTGGGGACTCGTCTTGGAGCCCGCAGGCTTGAGACGTGACCTGGGGCGCAAGGGCGTGAGGCGTGACCTGGCTCTCGGACGCGACTGGGCTCTGCGGCCTGGAAGTGGACGCGCCTTGGCTCTGCGGCCTGGACTTGGACTTGGACGAGACTGGGCTCCCGGCCCTCAGGCGCGGGCACGGGTCAGACAGGGCCCTCAGGCGCGGGCACGGGTCAGACAGGGCCCTCAGGTGCGGGCAGCGTACCGTAATCCACCTGTCGTGGGGGATTCTCTGGCTAGGAGAGCTGCCTCTGTACACTCACCAATGCTGTGTTGATATGGCTGGAACTCAGATCAACGGCTTGCGCGCGCGGGCACTGGTGAAGCTTGGCTTGCGCGCGCGGGCACTGGTGAAGCTTGGCTTGCGCGCGCGGGCAGAGTCTGCTTTTGGTGGTTCATCCTTTCATACAGCTCATGTAAAGGGTGGGCCACCTTTTGCTCCACATTTACACCCTTCAAAAGCTGATCCAGGTCATAGCTCTCCCCTGGTTCTCCAAACCTCTGCAGAAATATGTCCATAAATTGTCTGCAGCTCCCCAGTTCCCGGGATCTCGAGGCAGCCAATCGTTGCACCCAACTGCGAGCTGGGCCAAAAAAACCGGGACACCATGAATCCGATACACTCTCTCTCGCTGGGCTTTGGGTCCATTAAACTTGTGAAATAAGTTTGACTGTCCCTCAAAAAAATAATCCGGGTAGCCAAAAAACCCATTGTACCTGTCCGGAAGATCCACGAAAGTCTTCTGTGGAAACTGCATCGAGTCCAACGCGGGGATGACGGGCGTGGCCTTCCGGGTTTTTCATCCTCTCCGTTCAAATGCTGTATCCATGCTGGAGGCGGAATATACTGTCACGTCTCGTGACGGCGGAGAGAGAAGGCTCGATACAATTGCAATTTGAACAGTCTTTCTTAAGCGTGATCCAAACGTGATCCAAACAGATTAATCCGAAAACAAAAAAGGGTCAGGCGATCTACAATCAGAGTCCATAAAGGGCGAGGCAGAAAACAAAGTCAAAGTCTGGAGCAAACTGAGTCGGTACACTAATTAGGCAACGGTTAACGTAGACGAGGGCTCTAGACGGGTTAGCGGAGAAACCAGCATAAACTAATTTACAAGACTATGGCTATGAGTTTACTCTTACGCGTACGCAGAGGAGTTTCCAAATCAATATTCCGCCCCGAGTGCTACTCTGTGCGCGGTATAAGTGCATACGTAATCAGAGCAGCAACCAAGAACAGCTGAGAACGATTATGACACGACAGGTTAAACAGATGACAGAGCATGGGAGGAGACACAACAGAAACGTAAACAACGTCCACGTGTGTAAATGTCAACAATGAAATCCGCTCGGAAAAGAGCAGGATGCATGCGCGCCTGCGCAGTGCACTCCCGCTTCAAGGGGGAATCGTGGCATGTATATATTATTATTATTATTATTATTATTATTATTATTATTATTATTTTTTTTTTTTATTATTATAGAGCCAAGTAGTGTAGCTACAACAATACATTTGTTTAAAAAAATATAATATCTCAATGCCTCATTAGCAATTATACTTAGCAAGGGTCAATTGATAAAACAAATGGCTAGATAATTAACAAATAACCACTGCCAAACTGACTATTTAAAATTACATTGTAACCATAGTCACTCACTTATTTAGTATAGTCAACTCACTGTTATTTAGCATCCTTAGTCACCAAAATTCCTGAGTCCCTGGGTTTAATGGCAGGTTGAATAGTAAGCAGCACCCTTCACATGACTAGCCACTTTTCCCATCAAGCAAAGATCAATTAGATTTTTAATCATGCCATGAAACTGATAGAAAGTAATGAAAGAATGCTACTCTCCAAATAAATTTTGCCTCAAATATGGCAGACTTGATTAAAAAAAAAAGCTAAGAGTGTGTTTTGTCAAATCTGATAAGTACACCCTTAGGGAAAAAAACAATTCCATGATCATTATGTGATGACAGCTCTTTCACATTTATACACACTCAGAAGTGGATGATTTTTTACACAAATTGTATAATTCAGGTATAAATATGCTTAGACAATGACGGTTATTTTATTCTAGCACAGTTTCATTAGAATGAACCCCGCTGTGATTAATAAAGCCAAGCCAGATACATTAAGAACATGGACAAGGACTGCATTGATTTTGAGGATCTAACCAGCACGGACTGAAATGTATGCCCTTTGTAACAAACCCTCTATGCTGTATTTAATTTTTTTTCCATTTGGTGTGATGTAGAAAAGTGCAAACAGAAGACCTCCTACAGAAGCATTTACTTCAAGTCATTGTTGCTAAAGGTGGTTCTACATGTTACTAAATTATAAAGTGTACTTATTTTTCCCCACTTGGACTTAGAATGTTGGTTTACGTTTTGGAAACAATGAATACACCTTGAAATCTTTTTTTTTTTTTTTTTTTTTTTTTTTTTTTTTTGTTGTCACCTGAAGTGATTTGTTTGTTTATAGAAGTTAAGTAAAGACCACACAATTCTTATTAAGGCCCTGATAAATAAAGACAGAATTGAAGGTGGTTGTATTTTTTTTTTCCGTGTCTGTGTGGTGGTTGTAGCATCATTTTGAAGGTTATAATTGGCCTCTTGGTTGCTTTTCTAACTAATGCCCTAAAATCTCTTCCAATGCCAGGTAGTAGCACTAAAAACCGTGGAAAAGGGGGTGAATATTTATGCAAGCTACTGGAATTTTTAGCATCACTGTGCAACTAAACTGTGTCAACACTCACTGATATTATAATGTGGTAAATTATATTAGCCTTGTCACTTATTTACGTTTACTGTCCATTGGGGCGGCTGTGGCTCAGTCGGTAGAGCGGGTTGTCCACTAATCCACCAACCGTGGGGTTGGCGGTTCGAATCCCGGCCCGGGTGATCCCATGCCGAAGTGTCCTTGGGCAAGACACTGAACCCTAAGTTGCCCCCAATGGCAAGCTAGCACCTTGCATGGCAGCTCTGCTACCATTGGTGTGTGAATGTGGTCTCATTTGTAAGTCGCTTGTAAATGTAAAATGATATTTCTGTAAAGCTGCTTTGAGACAATGTACCATTGTAAAAAGCGCTATACAAATTGATAAATTATTATTGTGCCAGTTTGTAGTTAGCCTGTTGCTAGAAACCAGAAAGGAGCTGAAAATGAAAAATGCACCCTGAATGGAGAAGAGTTTCCCCACGGTTTTTTTTTTTTTTTTTACCTGGCACTAGGGGGGCTCTGTAATTTAGAGAGAATACATTACCTGCTTATTTTGTTATAGTGTTGTTATAACTCTGATATTTATGCATGAACTAAACTGTTACTTAGACTAAAATGAATGAGCTTCCCACATCCTACCTTAGAGCATAGCTGCTGTGGTCCTTAGTATACTGAGTACAGATCTCCTCAGGTGAGGGCTCCAGAAGGGAAGGGAGTTCATCTGCTGAATAACACAGCATGGCCAAACACAATTTCCTCTCATCACCTTGGATGATGCAACACTTCTCAATGCCTGGGTGCTTGGGGAATGGTGAGTCCTTCCTACAAGACATGTCTGAGATTTCTGTGGCATTACAAAGATGGACATATTTAATATTAGCATCCTCTAACTTTGGATTATGACCATTGCAAATATCGGTGCCTGTTAAATGTCAACCACAAAAAAATTCAACAAAAATACAAAGCAAAAAAAAAAAAATTGGTTTACAGAAGACAAAAATCTACATTATCTAATCTATTTTACAGGAAAGTGAGTAACTGCAAACAGTATCTATTGAGGTTATAAATTATGCATTATGGCCACGTTATTATTGTCTGTTCATTTGGACACACTTTTAATGTGTTTGTTTGCTTAATTAAAAAGCCATCATGAATCACACGTATTGGCTACTTCATTTCATTAGTTCTTCATGTATTAAAAAATGCTCAGGATGCCTTCAAACAACACCCCCCCCCCCCCCCCACCAGCCTCCAGTGTACAATTAATATGTACAGCAGCACATGTGCTGCAGAGTGCTTCCGAAATTTGCAAAAACTATTTATGTCTTGTTGCTTGATGACAGCATGGAGGGCAGAATGCAAGTGGAAAAAAGGTAAAAATTAGTCTTGAGAAATTATAAGAAGATTTATGACAACAGTAATTGTTTGCTATTGTCCCAGTTTTAATTGTGCTTGCATACAAGCAGCTCCTTTTCCATTGATTTTTTTCCATTGATTTTTTTTCCATTGATTTTTGCCACAGTGAGGCAAATGACTCCACTTATCACCAGAGTTTATTATTTAATTATTATTTAATGCTTATTCCTGATATTTATAAATATATTAGTTGCTACCTCCGAGCCATCACACAGGCTTATTTTGGCATTTTGCAACTATAGTGGGAATTATTTCGAACTTTGCTTAATAAACTAAGATACCTTATTATGCAAAGATACTTTGTCACCAATTTCTAAAGTCATCATGGTTTCCAAATTTCCAATTAAAAACATTTCTCTGTTTTGGACAGATGCTTGACACTGTATGCACTCACATTCCTTTATTACATAACTAAGCTCCTGGAAACAGAATTTCAATGGGGCACATTTTTGCTCAATGGGAAACTCTACTGAAATGAGCAATTGTATCTATAAAAGGTATTACTACAAAATTTCATGTCAGCCATTACAGTTTTCATTCTTGCTAGTAACTGTCTAATAATAATAATAATGATAATAATAATTATAATAATAACAATTTTTATTTGTTGGCACCTTTCATAACACTCAAGGACACCTTACACAAAGACAACATACAATAAGAACAGCATAGTTAACATAGATACATAAAATAAAAATAGATGAAGCAATAATATAGAGGATTTCATTATAATGAATAAGCTCATTTGAACAGATGTGTTTAAATCTTGGATGTGAACTGTGAAATAGACATATATGCAGTGGGAGTGTGTTTCAGAGTTTGGGTGCAGAGCAACTGAAAAGTCTGGCATCAATAGTGCTGAGTTTAAAAGCTGGAACAGTGAGTAGAGAAGCTGAGGTGGATCGTAAAGAATGGGAAGGGGTATAATGATAAACAAGATATGAGAGGTAGGATGGAGCCAGATAAATGGTTTTGAACACGAGCCAAAAAGGATGGCATTATAGTAGTGAGTACGGGAAAGTAGGGTATATTAAAGGGAGGCAGGTAGACAAATGCAAGTTGTGAATCAATAGCATTGTCAAGCAGGCAAAGGGTCCGGCGATCAGCAAACGGGCATGAAACAGGCAAAGCAAAGCACGAAATGTGAAACAAATCAAAAACCATAAAACAAAACATTAGGAGCATGGTGATAGCACTCAATACTTCGCAACAAACAAAGAGACACGGGGGGTTTAAATACTCAACGAAATCAAGAGTGAAACAAAAAACAGCTGAGTACAATGATGAAGCATAAGGGAAACTACCAATAACAATACAGGGGTGGAGACTGGACATAAACCATAACAAAACACACATGTCAAAAGTAAACAAAGTCAATGTCACTGAAAAACTCAGAAGTGCACGCTCGTTCTTCAAGGTCACTCTTCGGGTTTCAGAGCATACTGTGAGCTCCAGCGCTGTGCATGAGGGGATGGGTGGAGTTTAGCAATATTGCGAAGGTGGAAGAAGGCAGTATGTGAGATATTATTGATGTAAGGACAAAAAATTAGTAAACTGTCAAATTTGACACCAAGGCTCTTTGTTTGAGAGGAAATGTTAACCGTGCTGTCGTCAATGGTAATAGTGAAAGGAGGAGCTTTGGAGAGTGTGGACTTAGAGCCAATCAGAAGAACCTCACTTTTATTGCCGGTATGTTTTAATAAATTATTATTATTAGTGTAAGATTTCCCTCCATTAACAATCTTTCTCTACATCTTTTGCTGATTCTTGTATTTACCAATTGATCATAAATGAACTTATTTTCCTCCTTAATCAAGGCTGACAGTAAAGTCAGAAAAGACATTTTAAATTACCAGTAGACAATGTCCCCATGGGAAATATAAAACCAAAGTAGATATGCCATATTTGACAGAGATGACTATGTTGAAACATTCAGTGGTAGTATTTATTTATTTATTTATTTATTTATTTATTCATAGTGTTTTTACACAGGACACTTCAAAACACAGACACACAGAGAGCATTGCAGAATGCTGCATAATAGCAGGACAATTCCTTCTAACAATAAACAATTACATTCCACAATAGCTTATTAACAGGTGTAATTAAGTGTTACATGGGTACATAAAAAATTAGGCCTCTACATATGACATCTCATGTTGAGAGGACAGAGTATGAAAGTTTCACAATTCATGTTAGAGTACAGTTGGATTTCACCGGAGTCATTTTGCCTATATGCATGATTTCTAATTTTGGAGTACCTGTTAAAATAAGAGCAAAAAAAATGATGGGACCAGAGTCTTTTATGTATTGCATGCCATGGAATTATATGAATTTATACAGCAGATGAAGGCAGTTTGACATTCTTGTCATTTTGTCTCACCTTTTCTCCTCCAAGCTTTCAAACGGAAATCATTTACTTCACAGGAATGACTATATTTTAAAGAAGAATCTCAGAGAGACATCACTGTTAGCTTACCCCTTTGTCATAACCGTCAAGACTTGCATCATCTTGGCAGCAGTGTTCTGCTAGTTTAGCCATTTCATCAGCCACACAGTGTATTTCCTCAAAGGTTCCATTGGGGAACTTTTGGCTGTATATAGCTGTCATTCTGAAACATGACAAATACTTTTAGTACAGCTGAAAATGCATTAAACTCAGGGTACATTTTTATTTAATAATATTTATTTGACTGTATTACAAATGAAACATGCACATTTTGAACAGGAAAGGGACACACACATTGCCAAGTAATTTGGTTTGCCAAGTAAATATTATTATTGTTGTTATTATAATTGTTGTTGTGGTAATTGTTGTCATTACTGTTGCTGTTTTTAATTAATACATTTTATTTGAGTAATGATGTTGCTTATAGAACCATTTGTTCAGCATTACTGAGCAATTCCACTGTATAAGTATTAAACACGGTTTATTAAAAATTGAGAAATAGCACTGAATAAACTATTAAACTGAATTTTTTCAGTAAATCAAAATGGAAATGTACTTTTCTACTTTATTAGATTGACTGGTACTTTACACAGCAAGTCTTCTCTTTATGTTGCTTTTCTATTTCTACTTCTTGTTCCTGTGTTTTTCCTTGCTGTTCCTGGGCCTTTTTTTTCTATAGACTGCCATGTGTCTTTCAGTGTTCATTCCTCCTGCTCACTTCAATTCACTTGTGCTTCGACCCTTCGTTGTTTCCTATACTGCCTATCATGATGTAAATAATTATTGAGACTTTTGAAAATGTATCATAGGTCTTTTTCAATTCCAGTTTTTTATTAGTTCTCTATGTTCTGTATGTTCTCTGTGTTTCTGTTAGCTCTCTCTTCCCAGTAGATTTAGTAGTTCTCTGGCTTTGACCTTTGCCATTTTTATTGTATCTGAGCGGAAGGAATTTGCCTTTCTGATACATACCTGCATTTTCACATACTAAATAAAAGAGAATATGCTTGACTTATATGAATATATAAGAGAATATGTTTGACTTTTGTTGCAATATGGAACCAGTAGCATTTGTAAATGTCACTCATGCAAAACTAATGTGTAGTTTTAGTATTACTATTTTTGTTTTGTTTGTTTGGCCAACCCATTCATACAAATGTTGTTTCCAGTGTTTGCTGAAGGAAACATTTTAAACAAGATTTTCCCTTCAACAAACACAGGAAACAACATATTATTTGCCATATAATTTCTATCAATTTTTAAGAAGTCCCTGTTCCTTTTAGTCTTATTGGTGATTGTCAAAAACATACTTAAAAACTAAATCAGCAATGCCTCTTTGGCACAACAAAAGTAATTCTGTCACTCTGTGCCAAGTCATTTCCTGCAGTGCTCCTTTATCTGCCGTGAAGAGAAAGTGATCAGATTGCTTCTATCAGGTAGAAGTGAGCGATCAATATCACTTATCCTATGTGTGGTTTAGACATTAGGTCTAATCTTACTCCTTCAGGATATTGAATTATTGGTTTGAGGAAACTTTGTTTTTGATACAGCTTTGGGTGAACAAACTTTTCAGCATGAGCCATCTAATAGAAAGGTTTTACTCAAAAAGCACTTTCAAAAAATTGCACATTCAAAGGAAAATCACAGCATAAGAATGTGGCATTAAATCTGTAAAAAACTTAAAAATGTAAGAATGTCTCAGGTTATATATAGAATGAAGGTAAAAGGTGTATTATTTCATAGGACTCCCTACAAAATTCCTCTAAATGTCGTGTGAGAGTGGATTCAAATAAATCTAACATTCAATTATTTCCAGCAGTTCCTTGCCACTGCTATTATACTGTGGCTGTCCAGGATTTAAACCTACTGAGCTTAGACTAAATTCCTTTAGTGTTAGAGTCCACTAAGCATCATAAGATCAATTCAAGTTTTTATGTGCAAACACTACAGATTTGAACCTCTTCAATTTATATGTTAATAACATTAAACTTAATATAGAAAATATATTAGATATATCTCCAGTATCTCACAAAACTGAGTACACCCATTTACATTTCATTACATTTATTCATTTAGCAGACGCTTTTATCCAAAGCGACTTACAAATGAGAGCACACTCACACACCAATGGTAGCAGAGCTGCCATGCAAGGTGCTAGCTTGCCATCGGGGGCAACTTAGGGTTCAGTATCTTGC
>JAFFST010000589.1:0-15994 GCA_022414735.1 Noturus placidus | reverse complement strand
CCCCCCCCCCCCCCTCGCCTTTTTAATAATAATAATAATTATTATTATTATTATTTCCAGAAAAAAAAGAAGTGATACTAACTTTGTTCCAGCAGAGTTTGTTCATGGTTAAGTCTGCCTCCCCCCCTACAGTTTGATACGCACGTGCCTGTTTGTACACGTTCAGTGTATATATAATAATAAACGAATTATAGAGGCGGAAGACACGCAGGTTTCTGATTGGCTGTGCGCGTTGGGGGCGGAACGCAGTTTCATAGGCTGAGCCGGTGTGTCAGTCTTCGTTCCCGCAGGTAGAGGAAGCGTGACGTCACCAAATGCATCTACAGGCCGAAATTTAAAGGTAAGAGCTCGTCGCTATGACGACTCAAACGACACGGCTTTATTTATTTAATTGTTTGTTTGTTTAATGTTGTTTTAATTATTAAGCACGGAAGGCGTTGAGTTCGCTAACAGGACACATTTAAATGTCGTGTTTTGAGCCCGGCGCGTGATGGAGGAGAATCACATGCTAAGTTTTTAGCCACCGTTGCTAGCTAGCATCGCGCTAAATCTGCAGAGCTGAAGGAACGATTACATTTATATTTATATTTATAAATTAGCGCATAATGTTAAACCCATAGAAGCACTAAGGATGACGAGTATATATATATATATATATACACATATATATCTATATCTTTTGTGTTGAGTGATTGTGGTGATGATTTTCGCATTAAATTCCCAGGAAGTGGGCGGGTGTGTCCCGCAGTGACGTCACATGGCGACCTTGCTGGTGCAGTTGCAGCAGAGCCCTATTCGGACCGCGTTAGTGTATCAGCAGGACGCCTGGAATGGTTTCGTCTCGCATCCAAACAGCAATCGTTGTCGTATTTGAAATTTTTTTTTGCGATCGCAGAAACGAACGCAAAATCGAGCAAGAGGAGATTGGCAAATTCTTTTCAAAATGGCCGAAGACTTCCTGCCGATCCGGGCCGAGACGCGTCGTCGCCACGTGCGTTCAGACAAAGCCCTGACGTGCGTCGAAGACGAGTACAGTTCAAAGGTCTGGTTTACCGTCAAACATCGCTACGAAAGACCGAGCGATCGCGATTTTGCCAAATCAAGTACAGCGCCAATTCCGAAAAAGTTGGGACGCTGTGTGAAATGTCAATAAAAACAGAACGCAGTGATTTTGATAAATCTCATAAACCCGTGTTTTATTCACAGAGCATACGAAACGCATCAAATGTGTCAGCTGAGGAAATGTCCCGTTTATTTAATTTGATGGACGCGACACGTCTCAAAAAAGTTGGGACGGGGCAACGAAAGGCTGGGAAAATAAGTGTTCGTAAAAAGAAACAGCTGGAGGAACATTTCGCAACTAATTAGGTTAATTGGGGTTGTGATTTTCTGCAAAAAGGACCCTGCATTGCGAATTTTGAAGTGGGCCACAGCAAAGTCAAGCGGTTTTGGCTGTGAGAATCACTCAAAGAAAACTCTGAAATCCTGTACAGACTGTATATGGTCGAGTATCTGTTCTAAAACATCCATTTTCTTCATTTTGTTTAAATCTGGGGAGAGGCGCTGATGCACGCGATACGAGACTGAGTACGGCAAGAGGACGCAACATCTGCATTGAAAATCAGACAGCGTGTGTATCAGAACTCAAATGATCAGACGGGAGAGCCCAGGACATCGTGTAAATTTAATCACGTCCAAATAGTATAATATTGAATATATATCGTTTTCCCTTTAACTGGCTGTGAGTCACCGAGGACTGAACTCCGATTAAACCGAATTATTTCCTTCTCCCCATCAGCAGATTGTTGGCTCAGACCGAACCCAGAACCGAAGATGACTCAGATGGACCTCCTGGTCAGCAACGTGGCCGAGCTTTTGGCTACGGCCGTGCACGAGGTCCTGCGTCTGATGCGTCAGGCCGTGTCTGAATACCGCGACGAGTCGACCAGGATTCGGCAGGAGAACCAGAAACTGCAGCGCACGCTCAAGGAGCTCCAGAACAGGCTCCAGATATCAGGTTTGTGGATTATCCTCATTTATTAAGCACATGACAACTGATCATTAGTTACGTGATAAACACGGAAAATACATAACATCTACTTACTAGGACAAGGGTTAAATGTTTACTTAGCCTTTACAGAAGGAGTCTCCAGTGTCGGCGCTTTGATATGAAGTTTTCAGGACACGCTGTTTACGCTTTGCGTTTTTTTTTCCTTATAGCTGCTATAACATAAATGAGAACAGGAAATGACTCGTCTCGTGGGCGTAGACGTGAACGTGAAACGTCTCTTTGTGGTTTCAGACGCAGTGCAGCAGGTCTCGTCGTCCGTAGTCACAGAAGAGCCGCTCTACGAGTCCCACCATGCGCGAGTGCTGGACTGTCATTCGGAACGAGAGCCGGTCGAGATGGAAGAGAACGAGGAAGCGGATTCCTACAAGTCGTCCTTCGAGGAGGAGAAACCGAGCACGCTGCACCTGAGAGCGGAAACGCAAGAACCGAACGACGCGTGCGACTTTTCTCATAAAAGGAGGAGGAGCTTCTCGAGCTCGAGGAGCCGATCGGCTTCACCTGAAGCGCCGGGAGTCTTAAACGCCATCAAAACGGAATCGACGTCCGACTTTCCCGAATGTTCCCTGTCGGATCAGACGGAAAACGCGAACACAGATGCGCACCTCCACCTTCCCTATTATCTGGTCCACGTTAATCCCGCCCAGGTCACCTGGGACCCGTCCGTTCCGCCACGCGCAGAGAGCGCGGTGGACGCCGGCGGTCCATTCGGCGTCACCGTGCGGCGAGAGAACTCGCATGCCTGTCACGTGTGCGGAAAGTCATTTGCGACGGCCTCCAGCCTGGGCGCGCACTTCGTCTGCCACTCGGGGGAAAGACCGTTCGCCTGCGAGCGCTGCAAGTTCAGGTTCAGCCGTTTAGCCGATCTGAAGAAACACGAGCGCATCCACACGGGCGAGAAGCCATACAACTGCGCGCTCTGCGGGAGGAGGTTTAACCGCACAGAGAACCTCAGACGCCACCTGAGGAAAGTCCACCACGGTGCTCTGATTTAGCCGCCCCTTCTTACTGAAAAACTCCCTGATCTTATTTATACGATGCAGTTTTTTATTACAGAAAAACCATACACTCCGTAACCATAGCAACACCACCACCGAGTCCTAGCTCCTCCAGGCTACCTACCCAGTTTCATTATTATTATTATTATATTACTTTTAGATTTAGTGCTAGAAAATGAAGAGTCGTGCTTGTGGGACTCGCCGAGGTCATTCAAGTATCTCAACCTCCTTATATACAACCTTTTCCAGCCAGCGCTCCGTGTTGGTGTCCATATTGTTCCCCCACCATTTTCTCTGTTTGGTCTTGGCAGCTCTTTCTACCACACCGACCGCAGTCTTAATTGATTTAAACTCTCGACCCGTTTAGTTAACCCGTTACGCTCATTACTGCATGGTGTTGGTTATATAGTACACGCTCATATACATTGCTTTAAGTTTATTTAGATTTTACAGTCTTCTGAATAAACCAACAAACACAGATTTCATGTTGTTTTTTTAAACCACCTGACTTGTGTGATTAAACTGAAGTCCAAAGGGTCGCGAAGTGACCCGACCAGCATCGACGCAATAATCCAACACCGTACCGCAGGCTCGGACTTTCCGATAGGACCCTATATTATCCAGATCACCATAAACGATGTCGCCGGTATCGTCATATCGCTTTCATTATTTCTCATTTTTAAAATAACAATTTGATGATGAATCACTACGAAAATGATCTTTAAGCAAATATATATATATATATATCATAACAAAAGAGCATTAAGCCTATTTCTAGACATATTTACTCATTTCAGGCGTAACATTATTACTGTTCTGTTGGCAGATCATTTCACTTCGTTCTAGAATAAACGAATAAGCAACATGATCCATCCATCCATATTCAACCGCGTACTCCTTTTCAGGGTCACGGGGAACCTGGAGCCTATCCCAGGAAGCATCGGGCACAAGGCGGGGTTACACCCTGGACAGAGTGCCAGTCCATCACAGGGCACAATCACATACACATTCATACACACACACACATTCATACACTACGGACACTTTAGACACGCCCATCAGTCTAACATGCATGTCTTTGGACTGGGGGAGGAAACCGGAGTACCCGGAGGAAACCCCCGACACACGGGGAGAACATGCAAACTCCACACACACACATGGCCCTGGCGGGACTCGAACCCCGGAGCCTGGAGGTGTGAGGCGGACGCGCCAACCACTAAGCCACCTAAGCATCATGATCTGCTAACGGAATACGATTTCAAGCCTCAAATGAGTCGGCTTGTTAAGAAATAGGCTTACTGGTCGTATATTTGTTTAAAAACATTGTAATAAAGAGAAATATCAGTTGGCTGTATATATTAAGATATTTATGAAGTGTTGATATTAAATTTTGTACTGAAACGTTAAACTTTTTTTTTTTTCCACCCGCTTTTCATTTTTAAGTCGTTTATTTCGGAAGAGCTCACCCTGTTTGTGTGTATAATGACCGGGGGCCTGTACCATGACGCTAAAGGGGTTATGGGATTAGTTTCGAGTTGGCAAATCCAATCCAAATCAGGCTTTATTGGAACCATGACGCTGGTTATCAACATACTCCGTCAACTTTGATCCTTAAGCTATGATTAGTCCACGTGTGCATCTGAACACGTGACGCCGGCACCGAAAAGCCAATAGCGTTCAACATCGGGGGAAAACAAGACATTATTTTATATGCACTAATCCTGCACGAACGTACAATGCCAGCATCTTTAGTGTCGTTTAATTTCAGTTTATACAAATACAGTTTGCACCGGATTAGTTGCGTCGTTTATATTGCATCACTTTGCTCACAGCTGATTGGTCCAAGTTGGGTTTGAGTTCTCGTACCCAAAACGTAACCCGCTAGAATAGCCGTATTCAGCAGCGCTGGATCCGTCACACCTGAAAATGTCCTGAAACACAGAATCAACGTCTCGGCTCGTTATCTTAGCTGCCTTTCTTCCTCCACTCCGCTCTCCACTCGTCCCACTGCAGCAGGGTCCGGTCCGTCTGCCACCCGGCTTTCTCCAGACCTGAGTATGAGATGGATTTATTTATTTATTCTGGGTCCGGAATTAGAAGATAAACCAGATGTACCTCAAGTAAGCAATGATGAGATTTCACCGTGATCCTCTTTAACAAATTTGCACGTTTGAATTCTTGATTCTGATTGGTCAGAAGGCGTCGATACATTTTCTATAACAGCAGCTCGGGCAGTAATCACAGGCTTATATAACATTTATTTAACATTAACGGAAGGAGTCTCCAGTGTCAGAGGGTCAAAGTTTTCAGGACAGATGAGTTAACTCATTAATATGACAAGTCGGATATTTTTTTTTCTTCTGGTCTTTAAACGTCAATAAAGAGAAAAACAAGAGGCTGGTGAGGGAAGAGCGTATAGCTGCTATAACGCAAGTGAGAACAGGAAGTAACTTGTCTTGCGCGTGTGCTAGACCAGGGGGCTGCGGACCGGTAGCGACTACGAGGAGTCGTTCTTTATCAAATCGATCTGGTATAAAAGGAATAAAAGGTCAGGGTTTGCTGTTACAGGAAGTGAATCAGGACGCACACGCACCCCAGGTGTGACGCTGGTAGCGTTTTTAAATGATGATATGTTGAAACGTCACTTTCATACCTGTGAAAAAGGGCAGGAAAATTCGCTCCATCAGCTTGTGACTTTCGGAAATCATTTCCCACGAGTCTGGAACAAACAATAAGGTTAACGTCATCCCAGTAGTTTATAAATTCCACAAAATGAGATAAAAACGTGCGTTCTATTAAATATCCGTTTAAAAGAACAAAAAAAGATAAGTTCACTCAGGTGGGTGTGGCTTAATATTCTAATGAGGACGACTGGCTGAAAACACAGATTATGCAATCGCCATACAAGACTAGCTCCTCCCACTTTACAGCAAAAGAAGAGATATACGAGAAGTACCAGTTATTTAATTATATAAAATTTGTACATCCATCCATCCATCCTCAACTGCTTACTCCTTTTCAGGGTCACGAGGAAGCATGGAGCCTATCCCAGGGGTGGGGGATACCCTGGACACACACGTTCACACACTACGGACAATCTGGAAACGCCAATCTGCATTACAACACACGTCTTTGGACTGGGAGAGGAAACCGGAGTACCCGGAGGAAACCCGGGTATTATTATTATTATTATTATTATTTATGTGTAGAATTTCTGAAATGAGACTTCAGCCACTTTGTCTCTTACCTCTGATCTCGGCCAGGTGTGCGAGAGCTCCCTGGGGCGGTGACGAGCGTAACGCGGCGCTGACGCACACAGCCTGACACGCTGCCATGATCTCATCACGCACCGCCGCATCAGCGCTCAAACACACACACACACTCCCTACAGAGCAAATCAACACAAATGAATCCGATTACGCAGCGACCGAGTGGCACAGTTAATAAAGTGGGCGTCGTCACGGGCCGTTTCGAGGAGGAGAAGAAGAAGAGAGGGAGGGAGGGAGGGATTAAAGTGAAAAGGCTGTTTATATAAACTATAAACAGTTAAATACTGTGTCGTGTCGTTCTGTGTGTATAAACTCAGCAAAAAGAAAAAAAAACAAAATGTCCCTTATTCAGAAGACTGGAATTTAAAGATCCAAATAAATCTTCACAGATCTTGATGGGAAAGGGTTTAAACGATGTTTTTCATGCTTGTTCGATGAACGGTAAACAATTATTGCACATGCACCTGTGGAACAGTCCTTCAGACACGAACAGTTTACAGGCGGGAGGTGATTATGGTCACAGTTACAATAAGTTATAACCCTAAAGAGACCTTTCTACTGAAAGATGTCTACGGTTCCTGCTCACCTGCGTGAACATGCCATCGACCTGCTGCAGTGTTCAGAGAAATACACTGTAATGTAAGACGACCAAGACCGTGCTACAGGCAGACAGGAAGGACAGCTGATCGTCCTCGCAGTGGAAAATTACATGTAAGCGTGTGTGTCCCTCCAGACATGATTGGGAACTTTGTCAATATCTTGGTGGAAGAGTAGAGGAACATCTCACAATAAAGAACTGACACATCTGGGGCAGTCCATGAGGATGAGATGCTCTGTAGTTCTTTTTTTTTTTTTTTTGGCAGAGTACACACACGCGTGAGTGTGTGTGAGAGAACACAGCCTCTGTAAATCTGTAAAAACATTTCAAATTACCGTTTTGTATGGCTATGATGTAGGACCTGGGGTTGTTCCTCAAAGCCAGCTGGAGCTCCTGAGGCCTACAAAGATGCAAACAAAACAAGCCGCTGGTCTTATCAGATCTATCATCAGTGGTTTGAGGAATAAACTAGTAGACCAGCGCACGTACTGTTTGATGACGTCTCCCAGTCGGACCCCGAATTTGACGGGTACTTCCGTTTTAAAGTCTAAAAAGAAGGACATCCGTTAGGAATAGAAACAAACCAATGGCAACTCCATCACAGTTCAGCCACGAGACATCTTTATCCTCGGATCGGTTTGGTCAGAGGGTACAGCCCTGACAGCAATCAGAGCTTTATATATATATATATATATATATATAAAAAAAAAAAAAATCACAGGTGCTCATTCTAATACATTATCGTTTCTATAGCAACCAACTATGTCACTGATGTAAACTCTAAATGTCCCCATTTTCTTTAAGCGAAAGCAAGAGTGCTGCATGGGCCGCATTCTTTAAAGAGCAGCGAAGAAGGGGGCGGGGCTTCCAGGGTGTCAGTTGATATGGGAGAGCTGAAAACACAGCTGTCAATCAAAAAACGATAAACTATTTTACATTACGGCGAGCAGGGGCTTACCCAGAAACACCGGCTCGCACCGATTGGCTTCTGCTGGACACAGGATCTGTCCGTCTAGCAAATAGCGACGGAGGACGATTGCCAGACGAGCCTCGTTCAGCGTCTCCATGACGACAGACCTGACAGCTTTGTAGTTGGCAAACAGGTGGAGTGCGGTGAAGAGGAAGAAGAGAACAAACGTCAGCCTGAGGAGGATGAAGGCAGCACAAGTCAATACTACAGCTTATATACAGACAAACACACGAATTTAAAAATAAATTTGATGAAAATCTTACACAGGGTTACCAGTGACGAGCGGGATTAGCACTAAGCTAACCAGCAGTCCTGCCAGATTGACCAGCGTTTCCTGTTAGAAGAACTAAGAATCATTTTCCGATAAAACGTCAGCCATTTTAAGACGATCTAGCATTAGAGACACAGCCACAGGGACCAACCTGACTGCCATCTTTAGCCGAGATGTCGGCCATGTTGTTTCTACGAGCCTGATGAACAGTTAACGCCGCCCTTGTTGCTCCTCCGGCCACACCCACAATCGACTGGAGCGAAAAGAAGACGCTCGGTAAACTCATCCGTCATCAAATTTGAATTCAATCTCCAGGCGAAAATCTTTCAGAATATCCATTTTAATAAAATCCCACAATGCACCGCAAATATTTAGTGTCTTTTTCGCTCCTTAGCTAATCGATAATGGAAGGCGATCATCGATACGCTCACATCGAGACATCGTTCAGCTCAGTTATTCTAAATCAAATGGAAACTCTCAGCAGAATCACTTCTGACATACAAATGGCTTTTAAACTTTAGGCCACGCCCCTTTCCTGATGCTGATACTGAACGACACCAAACTATAAGCAGAGTCAGAACGTGATTCGGCTTCAATGTGGCTGTTAATCTCACAATCATTTAATTGTTGAATCAAATCGTTATTACTCTGTTTTACCTTAAACACTCCAGCCATGCAAACAATAAGAGTGAAGAAGGGCGGGAAGTGTGGCGCGGTGATCTCCATTAACATCGCGGCGTCGTTGAGAACGTCAGCGAAAAGCCTGGAACAGGTTTAATAACCGCAAAGTTACCCCGAACCTCTCAAATCTTCAAGAAGGAACATTTCCAAAACCGTTCATCGCTCCTCACCTCCATTTTTTGGCTTCCGAATCCAGTTTGCTCCTGCGAGAGAAAGATAAAAAGAGGACGGAGATGTGTTACGCCACAGACATGTTTGTACGCCGGATTCTAATACGTTATCGTTTCTATTGGGACGGCTCGTTCACGGGGACTCGTAAGAATCGCGTAATAGTTGAGATGGTGAAGCTTTCTGTAAGGAGATGTTTATTCAACATTTAGGGAAGGAGTCTCCAGTGTCAGTGCTTTGTAACAATCAGGTAACATGACGAGCTGCAATTTTGGGTTTTTTTTTTGTTTTATTAACTTCTAAAGAGAAAAAGAGAGAGAGAGAGAGAGACTGATGAACCAGCTTCCATCCATCCATCCATCCATCCTCTACCGCTTACTCCTTTATCAGGATCACGGGGGAACCTGGAGTCTATCCCAGGGAGCATGGGGCACAAGGCGGGGTTACACCCTGGACAGAGTGCCAGTCCATCACAGGGCACAATCACATACACACTCACACACATTCATACACTACGGACACTTTAGACACGCCCATCAGTCTACCATGCATGTGTTTGGACTGGGGGAGGAAACCGGAGTACCCGGAGGAAACCCCCGACACACGGTGAGAACATACAAACTCCACACACACATGGCCCTGGCGGGACTCGAACCCCAGACCCTGGAGGTGTGAGGCGGACGTGCTAACCACTAAGCCAGCGTGCGCCCCAAAAAACCAGTCCACAATATTTAATTGTAACTATTAGAGATCGATCGGTTTCGCAGATCAATCGCCACCTATCGGTTATCAACAAAAATCCACACCGATAGTTTTTCCTGGTTGCGTCCGTTGTGTGAGCGTCTGAGATGCAGCCGCTGTCATTTATTATACAGCATGAGAGCGGCCTCTAGAGGCGAAATAAAAACTAGCACTGGCAAATTTCGCCGTGTTATTCAAAGTGTTTTTAAAACAATTCATTTTGGACATTTTTATTTGTTATTTGGAGTGTTACTTTTTGGTTCAACTTGGATGTACATCCTTTATTTACTTTAATATTTATTAATAGTTAATGTATATTAAAATTTATTTCATTTAAAAAAAAAAGTACAGTACATTTTCATGGTACACTGTTTATTTTTGTAATAAAGCTCTGCAATATTTTACTTTCAGTGTCATGGTTTCATTCAGTATCCGTTTTAAAAACTGTCGCTTGATTAATCGGTTACGGGAAGGCACTGCTCAATGTAGTTATCGCTAAAAACCAGAGGAGTAAAACACTTTCGTGTTACAGGATAACAACAGCTGGTTTAATCACAACCAAACTCGTATTTAAATGGTTCTGAATCGCACCGAAGTGAATCACTGCAGCATTAAATCTATTTTTTCCCTACATATCAGACTGCTGATAACATACTGACATGGAGGTGGTGGCATCTCAGAGAGAAACACACACGTATTATACAGTATTAACGTGACTAAGCGTCAGAAATCTTGCGAACGCTCACCCTTTAAACCAGGCGAAAAGGATTCTCCCCAACATCCCTGTTCCATCTGAGAGAGGAAAAAGACAACAATTCATATTAATGTATTCATGTACATCAGCACCAACAAAACCACACACACACACACACACACACCTCTGAGTAACCAAGTCATTGTCGCTGCAGCAACCGTTGCTTCTTGATTACCGACTCCGACTCCTTGGAGAGTGGCCTGAGTGGCGAGTGTGCCCGAGAGAGAGCTGGAGAAAGCCTTAAAGAGGAAAAAACACAAAGGAGGTGTCCATCTTTAAGTCTGAGTGCACTGACATGACCAAGATTCCAACATTCACCAACGTGTAACCTACCTGAAACGTATCCCATATCTGATACTGCAGATAATCCTCACTGACGCTCTCAGGGTAACCCTGAGGCAGGAAAACGTTCTAGAGAAGAAAAGGTCTTAATGCTTTCAAGTGCTCAAAGTGCTTCAATTACGTATCGTACGTCGAAATTCTTTCTATGACACTCTGTAGACTGACAGAGGTGACGCACCTTGAACGCATCGGTTATCGATTTCCCTCTAGTTACTCGTTCCTGTCCTGTTCGCTCTCTCCGCATCCCTCCATCCTTTATCCGGTATCTCCAGGACTCCTGGGAGCCGTACTTCTCGGTTGCAATCACTCCTCCGCCTCCGTCCGCCATGTCCTGGTAGAAACACAATGAGCTGATTGTTCAGGCTGAAATACGGATCTATAAGGCACAGGCTTATAAACCGTGGGTTCTTCAGGACCAGGGTTGGGAATTATCGCCCTACGCCAGGGTTGCCAACTCTCACGCTGCCCGAGTAAATATCACGTCAAATTAAATATCAAGCCAACATAAAAATACAACATAGAAGGAATGGGGTTTAATTAGACCAATGACGCCCCCAACTTCTTGATTGGACCCTTCTTGATTGGAATTTCCTCCCGCTCTGTGGATCGTCACTGTATATAAGCCACCGGACATGGACATGTTGAGACGTCGTTGTTAAACACCAGTGTTTGTGCACACAAATCATTCCATTTACATGTCTAAAATAGCATTTATCCATTCATGTAACCTGTGTCAGCCAGTTTTATTGAGATTTGAAAACCATCATTACAAATACAGAGGAGTATTCTAAAGTGTGTTAAGAAGAGGGCGGGTAAAGACACCGGGGAAGACAGAGACGATATTTTAAAGTCACCATCCTATGAAACAGGTAGTCAGGGTAGGACATATGGAGTGGCTCCGCCCACTTTTAAAATAGTTAATAGTGTTTAGCTTACCTTATTAGTATTTTAATTCAATAACATGGTCAAAATACAAAGCAGAAAGAAGTCAGCGGCACTGTTTAAAGAGCTCAGAGAACATGAAACCAAAAAACAATCATCTAAAAAAAGTAACAACATGGGCGGCTGTGGCTCAGTCGGTAGAGCGGGTTGTCCACTAATCCACTAATCGTAGGGTTGGTGGTTCTGGTCAATCCAAAATCAGGGCAGTCACTCATGTTGCTGTCCAATATTTGTGTGAGCTTGAGAAAGTTCAGTAAATTTATTTTCTATGAGGCTGTACATCTATGATGTATTCATATGAAATTTTCACCAGACATCAGTATTAACTCAAGAAATCTGGAAATATAAAGAATTCACAACATTCAAGTCCATAAATGAAGTTATGTGTAATAAAGGGTGGCTGTGGCTCAGTGGGTAGAGCGGGTTGTCCACTAATCCACTAATCGTAGGGTTGGTGGTTGGAATCCCGGCCCGGGTGATCCCATGCCGAAGTGTCCTTGGGTAAGACACTGAACCCTAAGTTGCCCCCGATGGCAAGCTAGCACCTTGCATGCAGCTCTGCTACCATTGGTGTGTGAGTGTGTCTCATTTGTAAGTCGCTTTGGATAAAAGCGTCTGCTAAATGAATAAATGTAAATGTAACAACAGCAATAGAAAATATCATTAATATGTGGGAATTTACATAAATTAGAAAAACTTCAGGATTTTGACCGTTTTTCCTAAGTTTCTTGTTTTGTCTTCTCATGTTTGAAAGGGTTTAAAAGTGTAGCTTAAGATCAGTGTTACAGAAGGGTTGGTTTTCTTTCCCGCTTGTTTTGTTTTTTGAGTTTCTCTTCTCTTGTGAATGTAAAAATGATCTAAAAATGCTAAAAAATAAATAAATAAAATGATCAAAAGGTCTGATTCTGTTTTTCAGAAACATGTGGGTTTTTTACACAAAGTGACATGTCGTCATGTCCATGTTAAAGTCGACCCTAACCTGGGGACAGATTTATATTTATAAAGTCATGTCCTGATGATAAATAGTGAGGTAGAAGCCGTCCGGATTTACATGGAGGATTTGATCTGACAATAATGGAGCTTCTTATAAACATGATTATTAAAGCGTTTATTAAAGACCTTGTACTAAAAGCTGTGGATTCGGTAAGGTTGAATCATTAATATCTACAACTGAAGACTTGATTAAAGTTACTATGCCATTGAGAATAGACTCAAGTGTATAATTGCACATTCTTGTCAATTAACAGGTTTACATTTAATATGTAACCAATTCTCCATGCACCCTGCCCCAGGATATAGGGTGTTGCTTCATTGGTTATCTTTATGTGGCATGCAGCTTGCTTAAAAATAAAATAAATAAATAATAATAATAATAATAATAATAATAATAATAATAGATAGATAGATGTATAGATAGATAGATGTATAGATAGATAGATGTATAGATAGATAGATAGATGTATAGATAGATAGATGTATAGATAGATAGATAGATAGATGTATAGATAGATAGATGTATAGATGGATAGATGTATAGATGGATAGATGTATAGATAGATAGATAGATAGATGTATAGATGTATAGATTGATAGAAAGATAGATAGATAGATGTATAGATAGATAGATGTATAGATGTATAGATAGATGTATAGATAGATGTATAGATAGATAGATAGATAGATAGATAGATAGATAGATGTATAGATGTATAGATAGATAGATAGATAGATAGATAGATAGATAGATAGATAGATAGATAGATGTATAGATAGATAGATGTATAGATGTATAGATAGATAGATGTATAGATAGATAGATGTATAGATAGATAGATGTATAGATAGATAGATGTATAGATAGATAGATAGATAGATGTATAGATAGATAGATGTATAGATGGATAGATGTATAGATAGATAGATAGATGTATAGATAGATAGATGTATAGATAGATAGATGTATAGATAGATAGATGTATAGATGGATAGATGTATAGATAGATAGATGTATAGATAGATAGATAGATAGATAGATAGATAGATAGATGTATAGATAGTATAGATAGATAGATAGATAGATAGATAGATAGATAGATAGATAGATAAAAGAGTGCACACTTAATGCGGCCATGTTAGGTATTAGTTTTAAGCTTACATTTGAATATACAGATGTTATACATCTTTCGTGTGAAAACACGGCCAATATTTCGGATTTTATTACTTTTTTTAGTATAAATAATGTTTTATTTTCGCACACATCATAATTCCTGCACTAAAGTTTGAATAAATGTTATTATTTCTAACTCACCGCGATTACCAAAATTCACTTCCTTGTTTGTCTTCGCCGCCACGTCGCTCAGGCAGCGTGCTTTCCGATTGGCTAATAGAATGTGACGTGTGAGCCAGACTTAGCCAATAGAATAGAAGAGAATAGCAAGATGGCGGAAATGAATTTCCTCAGGAAGTGAAAGTCCTAATGTATTTCTAGCGTTTTGGAGAGTGTGTGATTATTTTTTTCTATTTTTATCTGAATTCAAAGTATACATCAATACAAGAATTAGATTTTTTTTACACTACATGTAATGGTCTGTTATATGTATATATATATATATATATATATACACACACACACACACACACACACACACACATGTCATGGTATGTATGTTTACATTCACCTGTCATATGTGACACTTCCACACTAGAACACTGTACTGGTCGGCACTACACTGTCTCTGTACCTATAGTCCTGTTTCAGTAATTACTGTCTCATGTTTTTTGCTCATGCACTTTATGTAGAAATGTGTAGATCTTGTTTAGTTCTGTGTCGTCTCATGTGGTTGGTGTGTTGTTTTATGTAGCACCGTGCTCCTAGAGGAACGTTGTTTCGTTTCATTGTGTACAGTACCAGCTGTATATGGTTGAAATGACAATAAAACCACTTGACTTGTCTTGACTTAATATTTTACATACTTTTATGGATGAACTGAAACTCAAATAGCTCTGCTGAAAAAAACCCAATAGAAACCCTCATAGAGGTTGTAACAGTTTTAATGATTATAATAGGAATTGTATTGGTTTTAATGGAAACTCTAATGGTCCCTGTGGGTCTCTACTGGTAATTTGTTGCCTTCAATTGGTGGCATGTTATGGTAAGGACCAATAATTGTAATGGTTTTAACGGTTATCTGATGGTTTGTAATGGTATTTGTAGTGGAAGACATTAGAATTTCTGTGATAGTTTTTCAGTTCAATTCTATTTTATTTGTATAGCACTTTTAACAATGGACATTGTCTCAAAGCAGCTTTACAGAAACATATAAACACAGGATAGAGATTTTAAGTGTGTGAATTTATCCCGATTGAACAAGCCGGTGGCGACGGTGGTGAGGAAAACGATGATCCTTAGATCCTAAGATGATATGAGGAAGAAACCTTGAGAGGAACCAGACTTAGAAGAGAACCCGTCCTCATCTGGGTAACAACGGATAGTGTGAAAGTAAAAGAAAGTTCATTATGGTTTTTATATGAAATCTGTTTGCTGTACTCACAAACGGCTCCACAAGAGAGCATCTTCCCAGGTCAATGTGGCGACCTCATCTCCAGAGCTCTAACTTGAGACCCACAAGGTGGTCTCACCTGCCGAGATCCAGCCGGAGGTCAATGTGGCAACCTCGGGTTCCAGAGCTCCAGCTCGAGACCTACAAGGTGGTCTCACCTGCCGAGCTCGAGCCACAGGTCAACGTAGTGACCTCATCTCCAGAGCTCCAGCATGAGATGCACGAGGTGGTCTCATCCCCACAGCTTCAGCATGAGACCCAAGCCAAACCCAGTCCCTGTCTGAGGTCGAAGAGACGACCTCTCAAACCCAGTCCCTGTCCGAGGTCGAAGAGCCGACCTCTCCAGCCAAATTCCTGTCCGAGGTCGAAGAGCTGACCTCTCAAACCCAGTCCCTGTCCGAGGTCGAAGAGCCGACCTCTCCAGCCAAGTTCCTGTCCGAGGTCGAAGAGCCGACCTCTCAAACCAAGTCCCTGTCCGAGGTTGAAGAGCCGACCTCTCCAGCCAAGTTCCTGTCCGAGGTCGAAGAGCCGACCTCTCAAACCCAGTCCCTGTCTGAGGTCAAAGAGACGACCTCTCAAACCCAGTCCCTGTCTGAGGTCGAAGAGCCGACCTCTCAAACCCAGTCCCTGTC
>JAFFST010000531.1:50081-60154 GCA_022414735.1 Noturus placidus | reverse complement strand
CTTCCTGATTGTGTCCCTCCTGTTGTTGATTCTTCACAAAAAATCACAGTTCTATATCTTTATGTTTGAGGCCTGAAATGTGGCAAAAGGTCGAACAGTTCAAGGGGGCCGAATACTTTCGCAAGGCACTGTATATCTCTATCACCGATTAGTCGAGACTGACCTTCAGTCACTTTATGGGTCTCCACGTATTTCATTGATGTGATCCACAAAGCATTTTTGTGATCCACAAAGCACAGGGCATAATCACATACAAACTCATTCACACACTACGGACACGCCAATCAACCTACCATGTATGTCTTTGGACTGGGGGAGGAAGCCGGAATATCCAGCGGCGGCGGTTTAGACATTAATGGCTGTGTGTTGAGTTATTTTAAAGGGACAGCAAATTTACACTGTTACACAAGCTGTACACTCACTACTTTACATTGTAGCAAAGTGTCATTTATTCAGTGTTGTCACATGAAAAGATATAATCAAATATTTACAAAAATGTGAGGGGTGTACTCACTTTTGTGAGATACTGTATATAGATAGCCAAGTTGCATGGTGTTTTCTGTTATAGGTGAGGTCACTTGCTGCAATGTTATAGCAATAGAAAAAAATTTTAATAAGATTAATCAATAATTGCTCATTAGAGAATGCCTATTCAGATGTTTAAGGCTGGTAAATCACATGAGCAGACTCATGGTATGAGCAAAGATTCTGAAAATCTCTATATTACACAGTTTAGTTTAAATCAAGCAATCACTTGTCACAACCAGACAAAATAAAGCCAGGAGTGTGAGTCATGATTGAGCAGTGTATACTGTAGCATACATTTGTAACAGAGATTTTTTTTTTCTTTTTGCTTCCTCTCTGTTTTCTTGTTTTTTTTCTAAGCTTCAAAACATTCACTGAGTCCATTTAGTCAATGAGTGGCTCTCATTATTTTTCAATTAAGAGCAGTTCACTCAATGATGATTTTAGTCATTTTTTGTCACGTCTCGTGACGAGAGATTGATGAAGCGTTATACATAGACGACGGCTCTATGCTGGTTGGCGGAGAAACCAGTCTAGACCTCACTAACGTGGACCAAACAAAACATGATACTAAACGTGAAAGCGTTGCATGAACTAAGACTATGACATTTTAGCAAGGCTGTGAAAGTTAACTAAACACATTTGTTAACACTATGTTTCTCAACGATTTCTCAATGAATATTCCACACCTTGTGCTCGACGGCACGTGGTATTTGAGCTTTACCCATTAGCGTTGCGATTGCATGCAGCTGGGACCAATACCATCATGTGGCAGGTTAACCAATGACAATCATGGGGAGGAGACATGACAAAAACATCAAAGTCATCGTGTTTAAGTGTCAACATCGTCCATGTGTTCGAAATGTCATGAAAGCCGGCTCAGAAAAGAGCAGGGCGCATGCGCGCTTGCACAATGCACTCCGCTTCAAGGGGGGAATCGTGACAGAACTCCCCTTCCCTCCAAAGGCACTACTCCTGGAGCGCCAAGAAACCCCCCTCCATTGGTGGTCCTGGCCCCCTGGGCACAATGTCCCAAGCAGAGCCAGGGGACCGTGCAGCAATACAGGAAAAACAAAAGTGCCGAGGGGTGCACATGACAGAGCAGGAGAGCAGCGCGAAAGTCACAGAAGCACAAGAGAGCAAGGTGATGTCCTTGACTGACCAGGAAGGCAACCTGCAATGTCTGCAATGGCAGGTAGCATAAGCTGTCGCAGGCGATGGAGCCGAGCGAGTTCCTCTGTGAACTGCCTGCTCTGCTTCACCAGCGTATGACACCATTTCCTCATTTCAGCAGCTCTGGAACGTGGATTGAAGTTCCCGGCTGAACAGGACAGCTGAGCAAAGTCCTCAGATTTACATGATGGCTGAGCGACGACCTCAGCTGCACAGGAAGGCTGAGCAATGACCTCAGCTGCACAGGAAGGCTGAGCGACGACCTCATCTGCACAGGAAGGCTGAGCGATGACCTCAGCTGCACAGGAAGGCTGAGCGACGTTCTCAGCAGTGCAGGCAAACAGAGCAGCATACTCAGCGGAGCAGGAAGGCAGAGCGACGTTCTCAGCCGGACAGGAAGGCTGAGCAACGACCTCAACTGAACAGGAACGCTGAGTGACGACCTCCACCGGTACTGGAGATTGCCGGATGTCCCCCTCCAGGAGCCTAGAGTCTGAAATGGTGGGCTGCATTAGGTCCTGAAGGTGGTGGAGCTGAGTGACTTCTCCATCAGGAAGAGCAGTGAGCTTGGATTTCGTGTCGATAGACTCGGGGGCGAACGGGACTTGACCGTCCATCTCGGCAAACTCGGGCTTGGGTAGAGCTTGGCTGCTTTTGTTGGCAGACTGGGATGTGAGCTGAACTGGGCGGTCTGGGACTTGAGACTGGACTTGGAGCTCGGGGACTTGAGATGGGACTTGGATCTCAGGGACGTGAGACAGGACTTGGAGCTCGGGGACATGAGACAGGACTTGGAGCTCGGGGACATGAGATGGGACTTGGAGCTCAGGGATTTGCGCCGAGACTTGAAGCTCGGCAGGTGAGCTCACCACGTGGGTCTCAGGTCCGGGCTCTGGGGTGGCCAGGTTAACCTCCGGTTGTAGTGGAACATGATCTTCAGGCTTGGACATGGATGAAGCTTGACTTTCAGATTTGGGCATGGATGAAACTTTACTTTCAGGTGTGGACATGGAGGAAACTTGACTTTCAGACATGGGCATGTAGGAAACTTGACTTTCAGGCGTGGACATGGAGGAAACTTGACTTTCATGTGTGTGCCCGGAGGTTCCCAGGTTGACCTCCGGCTGGAGCTCGGCAGGTGAGTCCACCTTGTGGGGCTCAAGTTCGAACTCTGCAGTTGCCAATAGAGCATCTGGCTGGAGTGGGTTTTGGTTCGTAGGCTGGGACTTGGATTGAACTGAAAAGCTGAAAACTTGGGCTGAAAAGAGCTCAAAAGCTTGGGCAGCATACTTGGGCAGGGGCGGAGCTTGATCCGCAGGCTTGGATTTGGGTGGATCTTGATCCACTTGTTTTGGCTTGGATGGAACTTGAGCCGCAGGCTTTGGCATAGGTGGAGCTTGGTCAGTAGGCTTGGGTGGACGCTGAGCTTGTTTGTCCGTTTTAACACTCTCTTGGAGGTTTTTCAGCTCATAGTACATGTAGAATGGTAGGTCGGTCTTAGCCTCCACATTGGCGTCCCTTAATAGTTGATCCAGGTCATAGCTCTGACCTGGTTCTCCAAACTCCCGTAAAAACATGCTCATGAACTGGCGGCTGTTCTTCAGTCCCCGGATCTCATGGCTGCCATTCGCGGGCAGGGCCAAAAAACCGGGATACCATGAACCAAATCCACTCTCCCTCACTAGGCTTAGTGTCCAGTAAACTTGAAAAATAAGTCTGACAGTCATACAGAAAATAATCCGGGTAGCCAAAGAACCCATCAAACCTGTCTGGACGATCCACAGATGTCTCTTGGGGAAACTGTAATGAATGCAAAGCAGGGAGGATGGGCGTGGACTTCTTAGGTTTGCGTCCTCTCCGTTCACGTGCTGCGTCCATGGTGTTGGCAGAATATTCTGTCACGTCTCGTGACGAGAGATTGATATGACTGGACACAAATGCAGATGAACTGTTTTTATTAAAAGAGAGGCAAGGCAGTAGATCCAAAACACGTAATCCACACAGAGTAATCCAAAAAAAAAAAACAGGCAAAGGGTCAGGCGATCAGCAAACAGAGTTAGAAAGGGCTAGGCAGTAGACGTAGTCGTGGTATACAGAAGACTGTCAGTATATCCAAACTTGAAGCGTTAAACATAGACGACGGCTCTAGACTGGTTGGTGGAGAAACCAGTCTAGACCTCACTAACGTGGTCCAAACAAAACAAGATACTAAATGTGAAAGCGTGGCATGAACTAAGACTATGACATTCTTTTAGCAAGGCTGTGAAAGTTAACTAAACACATTCGTTAACACTATGATTCACAATGATTTCTCAATGAATATTCCGTGCCGTTTGCTCGACGGCGCGCACTATTTGAGCCTGACACATTAGCGTTGAGATAGCATGCAGCTGGGAACAATACTGTCACGTGGCAGGTTAACCAATGACAATCATAGGGTGGAGACATGACAAAAACATAAACAAAGCCCACGTGTTTAAGTGTCAACAATGTCAACATCGTCCATGTGTTTGAAATGTCATGAAAGCCGGTTCGGAAAGGAGCAAGGGGGGAATCGTAACATTTTTATAATGATTGTCACTTTAAACACTGCTTTCTCTTAAACACCTTCATGCAGAGGTCATTTTGTCTAGCTAAGCCTAAACTATTTACCATGAAAGCATCCTCACTCACACACACAAAAAAAGTGAGTCAGAATGGACCAAGGTCCGAGGGCAGAGAAACTCCAAACTGATCTAGTTCTAGTTCTTGGGGGAAATCCTCTCTGCCATAAAATCCATTTCATTTCAATTGGTGTGAGAAGTGATAAACAATCCAAATAATGTCCCTGAAGTGCTCTAATCTGCTTAGTGCTGGAAGATGGGTGAAGAGCGGCGTTAATTTCATCAGAATGGCGGCTGACGGAGTACTGGTGTCTGATGTTGGAGCCTGCAGCAGGAAAAATGACCTCCTCTTTCATTCCATTATAAACCAAAGACACTCCCACATCTCCCACTAATGAGAAAACTTAATTACTCAGCACAGAAGTATAAAGACAATTTCATGAAGATGAAGGTAAAGTGTTTGTTGCAAAGAAGAATTATATATACATATACAGTTCCCTCCAAAAATAGTGGATTGGCAAGGCCAATTCATTTGGTTTCGCTGTAGACAAAAGACATTTGGGTTTGCAATCCAGAGATGAATATGAGAAGAGTTTAGAATTTTAGCTTTTTTTCCCAGTTATTTATATGTAGTCAGTGACAGCACCAACAACCTCAACAGGGCAGAAGTGAAGCTATTATAATTCACTGTTCAAAGAAGAATATAGAAGCCATAGCGCAAGATGCAAACCACTCATATGCAGTGAGAATAGGAAAGCCCGATTGGAATTTGCAATAAAATACAGAGATGAGTCACAAAAGTTCTGGAACCAAGATTAACATCTACCAAAGTGATGGAATGGCCAAAGTGTCATCTGGGAAACATGGTGGAGGTAGTGTCATGGCTTGGGGTTACATGGCTGCTTCTGAAACAGGCTCACTAATCTTTATTGATGATGTAACTCATGATGGTAGCAGCAGAAGGAATTTAGAAGTTTACAGGAACATTTTGTCCACAATTTACAGAGAAATGCATCCAAATGAATCAGAAGGAACTTTATTATGCAGCAAAACAATGATCCAAAATACACTGCAAACTCAACAGTGGACTTTATCAGGGGGACAAGTGGAAGGTTTTAGACTGGCCACCAGAGTTTAACCCAAAGGAGCATACATTTCTCCAACTGAAGAGGAGACTGAAGGGAACTGAACTGAAATTGGTTGCAGTAAAATCCTGGAAAAGCATCACAAAATAAGAAGCCAACATTTGGGTGATATCATTGAGTCACAGGATTGATGCAGTTATTGCAAGCAAGGGATATGAAACCAAATATTAAGTGTTATTTACTTTAATTTACTTCAAGACTTATCTGTTCCTTTATTTCTGTTCACCTTAAAATTAGGTGGTTTGATACAAAAGGTTCTATATTTTATGTTGTTAAATACATCTAAATGTAAATATCAGGAAATAAAAGCTGAAATTAAAGTCTAATCTCATATGCGTTTTTGATCTCAAACCCAAATGTCTTTGGTGTATAACACAAAATATTTAACTGGCCTTGCTGTTCCAATAGATTCGGAGGGGACTGTATATTATACATGTACCTTATATACATATCACTTTTTCCCCCCAAAAAAATCTAAATATGTTATTTGTGCTCTAGTCATGTTATACCTCATAATTCCACTTAATTTTTCTATTTCTGTTTTTATCAGTGAAAACCAAAATCATGACAAAAAGATGGAGTTTATGAAGGCTAAAAATAAAAATTAAAACCAGATTCAATGTTATATGCAGGACAGAAATATTGGTTTGGATTGATATTGTTTTATTTCATCAACCTCCACCATGAATAATTGAAGTGTCATGAATTTTTCAATCTTTTGCTTATGCAGGAACAAGGAAAGCTACTCCGTGTGCATATGCTTGCTATGGTTTGTTTTGTCATGAGTAATTTATGATAGGAGACCAAGGGCCGGAAGTGCTCAAATTAATGGACTAGTGTACGCCCAGCCATGAATGATTGGGGTCAAGAGCCTTTATCTGAAATACTTCAGGTAATACAAAACCACAAAAACACCCACCCATAAATAGACACACACACATGTATAGCCTACTAGAAGTTTTTAGAAATACTAAAGGTGCAGGTGGATATAAAGCTTTATTTAGTGCCCTCAAACCAGCAAACTTTAATCTGATTTATTGATCATTTTAAAGAGATTACAGAAGCCTGAACTTTGTTTTTCTTTCCTGAGATTGGCCAACATTCCCCTGCTTTAATGGTTTTCTTCAGGGTTATTGACTGATATATTATCCTCTGACTTTGAGAGCCAAGGTTTTCCAATAGTCAATTACTCTACCACTGTGAAGCAGAAAAGAGAGAGAGGTAGAGAGAAAAAAAGAAAGGTGAGAGGTACTTTCAATGTGCTGAGTTCCGTCAACACAAAAAAAAAAACTGCTGCTTGTTTTTACTCTTGCTGTCTTTATGCCCTAAATCAATTTCAAAGCTGTATTCATGAATTCAATACCTGTTTGACCAAACCATTAACTGATTTACTTTCATTATTATACTGGCATTATGTTGGCTTTTGCTGTTTGTGGCTTCATGACAGTTAGGCCACTATTATCATACTCATAATTTTGTTTTGTATGTTTGTCACTTTCAAGACCTTTGACATTGGAGTTGTAAAGAAAAGTGGGTGTTGTAAAGAACATATTACCAAGAGGTGTGATTGGGCATTCTGTACATTTAGATTCCATTTATAGACTTGACATCTGTATTTTAGTGTTAGTGTTGCAAATAGGAACATGTATTAAAAGTCTGTCGTACAAAATTCATAATTATAGTCAAAAATATGCAAAGGGTCAAAGATGCCATTATCAGTTATATAATATAATAATATAAGTGTTTCACTTTACAATATTGTTCTAGAGCTTCATTAACTACTGAAGAACAAGAAAGTAATGTTTCAGTAATGAGTAATGAAGTTTCCGTGACAATTTAATATAAAATACTTCTCATTATTTTCATTGTTTAAAAAAGTAATATGTTTTGCGCAATATGAGCAAACTGTGCTAATGTTAATGTTTATTTAAAAAAATTACAAACAAATGTATGTTATTGGAGAATTTGTTACTGATTATTACATTGCAGCCTTGTAGGTTATTGTTGTCCATTTCTCTCTTTAGACCTCGACTGGCTAAATAAAAACGATACTCTGAACCTGTGCTTCTCTGAGGATATTATAACTCATATAAATTGTAGGTATTTGAAGGTACATTGTAGGTACTGAAGTATTGAAATAGGTTGAGGTATTTACTAGATCTAGGTAGTAGATCTCCAGGAGGAAGGGAAGGTGATCAATATTTAATGTTATGAATAAAATAATTTATTATTTATTTATTAGTACAATAGCTTATTTATGTTGAATTGTGGTGGCATTGGTGCTTCCACAAAACTGTGTTTTTAACTAAAGGGACAGTTCATAAGCAGAAAAATAAGCTTTGCGTTTACACTAAAAAGGGGTAACAGAAGTGCCATTTTGGAGAACAGTAGGTTTAAAAATCCCACTGCACCAACATACTTTGAATGTCACACACCTTGCTCAACAAAGTGCAGGTGCCGTTATTTATTACCGTAAAAACAGCATCTGTCTGATTTGTCAAATTACACTTGGAAATTACACTTGTACTGGCACAAAAATAAAGCTCTTAATGGTCTTTGTTGATTTTAAGTAAACATGCTGTTTACCTACTGAGGTTTCCACAACAAATGTTAGCACATGATGCTAGAACATGATGCTTCTGTTAGGGTTTTACTCTACTATTATTCTTCTAATCATTTTATTACTTCAATTCTTTTTTGTTTGTTTCTCAAAGACAACCATCAAAAACACCCAATGTGTCAGTAAGAATTTAGAGCAAAATAGTTGTCTTATGTCTTACAAAATCTATTACTTTGCTTTGCTTTACTTGTAAATATTTTACTAATATTCTTTTTGTTCATGTATATTGTGTTGTTCTCTATAAACATATTTGGAGTCATAAAGTCAAAGTTTTGACAACTCAAAAAAAATTCTATTAAGATATTAGTTTTAGTCTCACTATACTTTATTATTAGTGTTGTTGGTAGCACTATATTGGTTTTCAATACTAACTACAATTTTATTAAATATTTACATATCTGTTTTAATTTAATGATTGATACCCACAGTGTGAGTCTTTGTGGCGAACATAAAAATTCCTTTATTGCAATTGAAATGGTATTTACTATTTGACTTGGATAAAATATGTGACTTAGTATACATTACTGAATTCATATGCCATGTGCAGTACCCATTTAATTGTCTTTATATATTATCAACCAAATGAGATAAATTAATTATATGCCATCGTACTCATTGCACATACGCTTTATGGCTAGAAATGGTTATGACTGAAAGTGTTAAGTGAGAGCAGAAGATTACAGCAAACAATTAATTATATTTTTATTTTAGTAGTACATTTTCCAGAAAAACTAGTTGTCATTGGTGTTGTCAGTAATAAAACATTTGAAGAATACTGCTTCTATGTATGTATGAAATGTGTTTAACTGTTATTTACTATAACTTCACTGCAGTAACCTATGAACCAAGTGTATTGTCTTCTTCAAACTGTGTGAAAATACTATATCTAAGTCATATGGGTCGATAAAGTGTGATGATTCAAAAGAAAAAAAATCACTCCAGTAATTCAATCAGTTTCCTTTATCATCCATTCACATCAAATGATCACTCTAAAAATCATGGTGAAATGGTGAAATCACAGGTCAGTTTCGGGGGGTTGGACCTTTGTGTTACCTGTTTTCTCAGGTTAAATTCCTTGATGCTGCATGCAGCCTTCAGTATTTAACTATTAAACTGAATTGGATATTCTGTATATTCAAGAATGTAATTATCTCTTACCGCTTCAAACACCAGACCAGGATTTTTGTATTATAATGCACTAAATCTCACAGATGCAAGAGGATACTCTAATGTACTTTCTTGCCTTTAACTTCATGTCCACTGAGAAGAAATCCCTAGACTCTTCTTTCAGCAACTTCCATGGTGTTCTAAAAGGTCTCCTGTATTAGTCTTCCATTTAATGTATTTCAGTGAGATAAGCCAAGAATGCCCCTCAGGAGGACGGTTTGGCAGATATAAAGACCATTATGTACACCAGTAGCCAAGCTAAGAAGATCTACCATAATATCACATGTAAAGTACCAATCAGCTTTGAAAATGCTTTTATTGAGAGTGACCTTTACTGTCTGTGTGTTGTATGGAAGAAAATCAAAATGCCCAACCCATGCTTGTTGAAATGAGACTACTTGATATTTGTTTATATACAGGTATGTATTCTGTTCACAAGTATGTGTTTAGAGCAAATATTGAAAGAGGAGAAAACTCAGAGTGAGTGCCATACAACAAAGTCTAGAGCACTCTTAAGGCAATGGAAAACACATCACACATTATTTACATGTTTTTGACACTGATGTGACTGTCGCTGATGCCCTGGCTGCATGTAGTGAAGAACACTGGTGCCCCCTGGTGTCCCCTGTGTAGGTAGATAACATTCAAGTACAGAATGAACAAAAGCATTAGATCAAAATCTTCATAACAGCCCTGAGAACATTACAGTGGTGAAGGGGATTAAATATCCTTGATCAGACATTATATAAAATATTGAAAGTTATACATACAGTGGTGTGAAAAAGTGTTTGCCCCCTTCCTCATTTCCTGTTCCTTTGCATGTTTGTCACACTTAAGTGT
>JAFFST010000531.1:13123-27512 GCA_022414735.1 Noturus placidus | reverse complement strand
TTGAGAAATGGCTTTCTTCTTGCCACTCTTCCATAAAGGCCAGATTTGTGCAGTATACAACTGATTGTTGTCCTATGGACAGAGTCTCCCACCTCAGCTGTAGATCTCTGCAGGTCATCCAGAGTGATCATGGGCCTCTTGGCTGCATCTCTGATCAGTCTTCTCCTTGTATGAGGTGAAAGTTTAGAGGGATGGCCGGGTCTTGGTAGATTTGCAGTGGTCTGATACTCCTTCCATTTCAATATTATCGCTTGCACAGTGCTCGTTGGGATGTTTAAAGCTTGGGAAATCTGTCTGTATCCAAATCCGGCTTTAAACTTCTTCACAACAGTATCTCGGACCTGCCTGATGTGTTCCTTGTTCCTCATGATGCTCTCTGTGCTTTAAACGGACCTCTGAGACTATCACAGAGCAGGTGCATTTATACGGAGACTTGATTACACACAGGTGGATTCTATTTATCAACATTAGACATTTAGGTCAACACTGGATCATTCAGAGATCCTCACTGAACTTCCGGAGAGAGTTTGCTGCACTGAAAGTAAACGGGCTGAATAATTTTGCTCGCCCAATTCTTTAGTTTTTTATTTGTTGAAAAAGTTTGAAATATCCAGTAAATTTCATTCCACTTCATGATTATGTCCCACCTGTTGTTGATTCTTCACAAAAAATTACAGTTTTATATCTTTATGTTTGAGGCCTGAAATGTGGCAAAGGTCGAACAGTTCAAGGGGGCCGAATACTTTTGCAAGGCACTGTAAGTGACATTGCAGTATCTATGATAAATCATTTCTCTTGAAAGATAAACTGCAAAGTTGTTAAAGGGAAAGGTGAATTGTGGAGTGGATTATGTCCGTTCACCAGAAATATGTCTGCACTATAAAGACTGGGATTCCTGTGCAAAGGCTGAAAAATTAAAAAAGAAAAATGTGACACCCCTTCCAAATGCCTGGATTTTTGGGGGGCTAGTTTCAGATCTTTTGTTTGGTTTGGATATACTTTTGTTTGGATATACTTTTGGTGGGACGGAAATTTTATTCAAACCTGGCACCACTGGTCAATTATATTAGCACGTCTGTGTTTACCTTGCCCACTGAGACACATGTGAAGCACATCTGCTGTATCAAACACAGATGAACAAAGATTTGTTTACAACCACTCAAAATGAGCTGCTAGACCATATGCTGGATGATTGTATGTTGTCGTCTCTCAACTGGATGGCTGTATGCTGTAGGCTCTCTTAATTTTGTTTGAGGCTATGTCATTATTAATGCCATCCTTCCCCACCAAAATTTATAGTCATGAGCTACTCCTGGTCACAAATGCAAAGCTCCAAGCAGAAGAAGCAAGAGGATGAATCAGGAAAATCCACAGTGAAAACCCTAACCAGTTAACTGTACTCAATCAATTGAGTAAACACATTCCCTCAATTTAATTGAGTAATGGGGTCTCCTAAAATGTGTATATTTAAGTTCACTTAACTTGATGCTCATGTACAGTAGAGACTGTATTAAATTTGTTAAGTTTACTTAACTTAGTGTTCATATAACATACCTTATAGTTTACTGAACGGGAATCAAACTCAGGCTGTGGTAATGATAGCGTCACATGCTAGCCACAAGTCCACCAGGGAACCTGTGTGCTTAAATAATTAAGTTCCCTTAACATGGTGTTCATTTCAAATGTACTTAAATGCAGGGTGTCCCAAAAATCTCCATACATAGGTGGAAATTAATACTTTTTTAGGTCATGTTGAGAGTTCAACATGACCTACTCATGATGAACTCTTGAATTTCACTAGACCGGTACCAGCAAGAGACTTGAAAATCATGATTTTGAGATCATAACAGTTAAGTTCATAACTTAAGTTAGGGTTTTTGTAGGTAAATAAGTTAAATTAACTTGATTTATGGGTCCAAAACACAACATTATAAATAATGGCTAATCATGATAACTTGATTGTTTAAGTAAAGAAAACATTAGGGTTTATAGTGCAGAGGATGAGAGGACAACAGCAGTACTATATGTGGTCCCTCTAATCATTCGTATTTACAGAATGAAACACATTTGAATTTATCAGGATTTTCCTGCTGTGACAGGACTCTCAAAAACCATTTTGGAGGAGTGCTTATATTTTGGTCTAATTTTTGTTCAGGCCAAGTGTTATTTGTCAGTTTAAGTGGATACGGATTCCTATGTTTTACACAAATTTCATTTGAAGTGAAATCAATAGAAATGCACATGCACAAGGTTTCGAACCCCACTTATCTTCAAGCTTGTGGTTGCTGCATAGTCTTCAGTGTGCAAAATAAGAACACTGCAGCTTGAATCTTCTGAAAGTCCTTGAGTGTTTGAAACAAAAAAAAATAATAACAGTAAAAGGAGGAGAAGGGGGGGGGGGTTGAATAATGTCTACACTAGCCCCCACACCAGCCCCCATCACAAACCCCTATTATCTTAATTATACAAGACAGGCAGCTCCAACCCGAAAGTAAATCATTGCATTGTGAAAACGTGATCAATGCATTTGTTTCAAATTAGAAACGCATGCAGACACACAGGAATTCGTAATTACTTATGCTAGTCTAGTAGTGATACAGCAGACGAGTGAGGTGAGGGGAGGTTTTGACAAAGGTGCTGTAGGCAGCGCATGGCAGAGCTGGATGGAGAGAATGAAATCAGTATCACTGAGGGTGTACACTAATTAAAAGCAAAATTAATCCCACCGACATGAAGGACTAACTACACACAGCCAATTTCTCAGTGCACCCCCAGTGGACAGCAGCAGCTGCTGAGTGGTAATTACCGTTATCTGCAGCTTGTTTTATTAACATGTCCTCAGAGAATGGAGGAGATACGCTCATCTGCAATACTGGCTGATTCTCCGTTTGATAGGTGAGCATGAAAAACATTTATGTTATATGAAACACAAACATCCATGCAAACTCTCCCAAAATGACTAATAACAGGATGTAAATCTATTAAGCAGTATAAGATAAGGTTAAATAGAGAGATATGAAAAGATGAACTGGGAGTTCAAGAATGAGCTAAGTGGATTCAGAGGAACCAGCTGAGAAATGGAACAAATAAATAAAGCTTGGAAATGAACATGGAACCCTCAATTTTTCAGTTGTATTAATCAAATAGGGTTAGGGTTAGGGATAGGTTAGGATTAGGGCAAGTCACTCTAAATAAGAGTGTCTGCCAAATGCCATAAATGTAAATGTAATTATTTGTTTCTCCTATTTATTTTCATATTTATATACCATTATATTTCATTTGCCTGATAGTGATGTCTGTCTTTGATTACGATTTTCATGTACATGGCATTATCCCAGCATTATGGCCCCTATCTTAACTGTGGACAGTATTCATAAAAAGGGTAATTGTGTAAACACTAGTTACTAATAGCATTACAATTTAATGGTGTATTTTAGAGTTTAAAGAGTGGTGCAGTGATACATTTAACATATTTAATCCCAAATGTGTCCCAGCTATGTAGGTACATACAATACATTTTACTCATTTGACAGCCTGATGGCGCAAACTTAAAGGAAAGGGTAGGAAAATTGTTTGGTGGGAAATTACAAAGTCATCAGTTGATTTGTAATATCCAGTTATTTAAAAATATTTAAAATAACACAGAAAAGATAAAACAAGCACAGAATATTTTTTTCTTTTCTTCTTTTTCTTTTTAAACGTGTTAATGAATATTTAGTATAATTAATAATTATCAGTAAATAATAAAATATATAATCTAAAATATAAAATATCAGTGATGGGCCCTTTGAAGATTATGCACAATGATATGGGAGTGTCTGTATTAAAAAAAAAAAAGTTTAACTTAATGCCTTTTATAGAACTCTTATGCCTATAATAAAATTTTAATTTTAAATTAAAATTTTAAATAAAATTTAAATTAAAAAGATAAAATTCATATCAATAACAGAGTTTTAAATACACACTTGTAACCAGTCAGATTAAATAGATTAATCTTGTAATGTCTGAAGAGGTTAGTTTTTCATTCCTCTTTGTCTGCCCCATCTTAATCTTTGAGTGATCTGAAAGATTTAAGGGATTTAAATATGTGAATTAACCCTACATTAGAATAGTTATTTTTAGGATTTGATTCACTTTTATTTGTTTCCTAACACACATTGAATGTTTGCTACACTGAATAGAGTCACTGTTTATTCATGCATCATCCCAGAATGGAGAATGGCAGCAATGCAATTTCACACCCAGTGCAATGATGTGCTGCTGGAGTAGCAAACTGAGCCCTGATAATGTAACCTTGGGGACCAGTTAAACAGGGTGGAGATATACATCCTGAGCAAACTGCACATCTACTCAACAAACCGATGAGGTTCCTTGTAAACATTGCATGTTTACACATGATTATTGCTCTTGTAGTGATAGCTGGCAATTAATTAGGTGCAGACAGCATCCAGTGTAAAAGCCAGAATCAAAATTTGCCGACGGGTATTCTGCTGTTGTGACCCTGAACAGCAGTATCCAAAAGAGGGGAAAGAAATTAATGACTAAATCTTTCTATGTGATATAGGACTTTGACCAAGTCAGTGGGGCCGTTTCTACTCCATAATTACTTCAAGGAAACCACTTCGAATAAACCTTTAAAGCAGCCGAGTGATTTTCTCAGTGAAGTGTTGAAACAGACTTATCATGAAGGCCTCTATTTTAATGATCAGAAAATCCAGGAGCATTACATATTTTTGATATTTGTGAACATGAGTACATTTGATAACATGGTATAGCGTGAGAACATTTTTAAAAGGGGGGCTTTAGATTTGAATTAATATATTATCAAGAGGTATGGTTAGACATGCTTTGCAATATCCAATCAAAACAGCTCCTCCTTTTAAGCTCAAAGATGTTTTTGTAATTACATAAAATAGATTACACTTAGAGATTTTATATCGAGTTTTAGTTAAATAAATTTAATGTGGATAATTTAGTGGTAATAAACACAGACTCTGATACATCAGTACAGCATTCGCAATCATTTAAATACAGTTCTGACATGAACTATACAGATATTAGGCTAATGCAGGGAACAAAATGCAATAAGACAAAACATGCTGAAATTCAAGGAATAAAAGGAATAACACCAGTGCACACTGCAGACACACATGGAGAGTACATATTGTTCCCCTTGGCATGCCTTCTCACTATAAAATAACAATGTTCATACTATATTCTGCCATTTGTTTCCAAAACAGACACCATATTTGCAGTGTTTTTATCATTGGAACTGAATGCTCATGGATCACTATATGCTAATTATGTCTCACCACACTACAAGCAAACACATGTTGTTTATTGGGTTGACAAAATAGTGATGTCTGTTCATTAACAAATCATTACATATGTCAAAAATAGAGGTCTCATGCAGGAGAGCTTTATTTAATCTGTATCATGAAGTTCCAACACTGAAAAGCATTTCATACTTTTACAGTTTTATATACAGTGTGTAAGAGCTTGTAGAGTTACGTGGTCTTTGATGATAAAGAAATTATCTTTTAAGAAATAAGTATTAAAAGACAAGCCCAACAAATATTCTGGAAAGATGGTCTAACCTTGGGTGCATAAAGACAAATAAACAACCTGCATCCAACCCACATAAAATAGTAACCGCAAAATTCACATTTGGGCTGACAATAGAGCCCAAAGTCTCTTAAGTTTTGCAGCAAATATACACAGTATAAAACATCAAGAAATTGCCAAATGTAATTTATTTACTTCAGGAACAGTAGGTGATTAAAATATTGCTATTTAAATCAGCATGCATGTAGCATGAGATAAGAATCATTGGTTAGTTTTATACTCCTTACAAAGTTCTTATCTAATCCAGATATTTGGACTAGAGGAAATGAAACAAGGATAAATTGTCCTCTTTAGCCAGAAGCAGAGAGCAAAGGAGACGACGGGAGAAATAGGCAAGACAGTTTCTCTGCTGTCAGAGTTCTGTTCACCCCCTACCTCCACACCCAACACCCAACAACTACCACTACCCTCCCTTTCCTATTCTGCTTGTGTGAAATGAGCAAGGGTCTTATCTCTTAGAAACACACCAGCCAGAGGAGACACAGGCAGTGAGAGAGGATAGAAGGAGCAGGAAATAGACAGTGAGGGAGGAGGGATGGCAGAAAGTGAGGGAAAGGCAGTGTGTTTGAGAGCACTGAGCCACGTGGACTGCACACTAATCGCAGTGATGCTTGGTATGCTATGAGCTTCACATTTGTTTTGAGCAGCGGCAAACATTAATCTAGTTTAACACCAGAGTAAGCGTGCTATACAAGTGCTCATCTCACTGCACACACCTCAGTGCACTCCAGTGTAAACCAATGTCAGAACACATCACCAGAACAAGATTGTTCAATGATGATTACTACCTAAAATAATCAGGAGCATTTACATGAATTTGTCTAATGGTGGAAAAGTTCTCTTTACCTGTGTAATAAAGAAGTGACTAATAATTGCATTTGTTGCCTGAATTTACCGTCACTGGTGAGAGACCACATGGAGGTAAGTGCAATAAAGGGTAAGTGTGAAAGGGAGAATCAAGTGAGGTGTAAGGGTTTCACATTGGAACATGGCTTTATTACCACAAATATTTTCTGCTTCAGTCACTGCTGTCCACTGATATCTGTCTACCATATCTGTACTGAGAAAATTGCTTCTTTTCTTTCCTGACAAACATGATTGCCTTTTGATAAAAGGCTATCAAAGTTGTGTGTTGCTACAGGAACAAAAATGACGAACCTAAGTGTCACTATTAAAAGCTTAAAAATAGGACAATCAAATCACAAAATCCAGTATTAGCACAACTTGTGGTGCCATTATTGCAAACAATTTAGCGCCTACATTGTGTGTGTGTGTGTGTGTGTGTGTGTGTGTGTGTGTGTGTGTGTGTGTGTGTGTGTGTGAGAGAGAGAGAGAGAGAGAGAGAGAGAGAGTGAGAGATAGAGAGAAAGAGTAGCATGTACTATGAATGCTGTACTCCATTAGGAGAAAAGGGCAGATTGTGCATCAGCTATATAAACAGTTTTTATGTATAATTCTAGAGTTTTTAAAATCCACACTTTCAATGATTTCTCGTTGTTTTACTTGTGTGAGGTGGAATATTAAAGATATGTTTGCTGGCCAAAAATGCTGCACACAATTTATTTATTATGTAGTATTATTAAAATACATCACACAAATAAGGTAAATATTAGTCAACATTATTATACTGTATATTATATATATTATGTGATTTGTTATATACTGGAATATGTGGTTGCAGAGCAGTTTATTTAAACCATAATGCAGTGATGCTTTTTTTTTTTTTAAATCATATGCATCACTTTACTCACCACTTGACATCACTTGAAAAATGTGACCTGGTGATCGAAAAAACATCTCTATGAAATTATTCAGATAAGAATTTGCCTTAATTTGAAATTCATAATTGCTCACACATGCCTGTAATTAAGGTGTAATTATCCTCTGCTCTTTTGAATGCAGGTACAATTGATGCAGATGCTGCCAGTCACTGCTTTAGCCAGCGGGCTTCACCCCAATTTGTTTCCACAGGTGTGCATATAAAGGTAGAATAGCATCATCACTGGGGATTAACATTTCAACCAGGCAATAGCCCATGAATACTAGCCTCATACTGGAAAGATAAAACTTATTTATGATGTAGATATAAAATTAGAATGTAATATGTCCTATGTAATTAGTAAAGCTCCAAACACACTCCAACAATTAGGAGAAGAGAAGAGGGGCACTCAAATTACTTACTTGAATGTACAATAATTAGTAAACAAATAATATTTGTTTATAGTATAATTTGAATTACTTATTTAATAAATGAGCACAGAAGAAATGGCAATATTGTCTGGAAGCATCTGTCAAATGAAATCTGTGAAGTGAAACCTGTGAAGTAGAACTTTACATTTTCACGTGTCAAATATTACTCACTTATCAATGCAGTACAGCATTCGCAATCATTTAAATACAGTTCTGACATGAACTATACAGATATTAGGCTAATGCAGGGAACAAAATGCAATAAGACAAAACATGCTGAAATTCAAGGAATAAAAGGAATAACACCAGTGCACACTGCAGACACACATGGAGAGTACATATTGTTCCCCTTGGCATGCCTTCTCACTATAAAATTACAATGTACATACTATATTCTGCCATTTGTTTCCAAAACAAACACCTTATTTGCAGTGTTTTTATCATTGGAACTGAATGCTCATGGATCACTATATGCTAATTATGTCTCACCACACTACAAGCAAACACATGTTGTTTATTGGGTTGACAAAATAGTGATGTCTGTTCATTAACAAATCATTACATATGTCAAAAATAGAGGTCACATGCAGGAGAGCTTTATTTAATCTGTATCATGAAGTTCCAACACTGAAAAGCATTTAATACTTTTACAGTTTTATATACAGTGTTAAGGATTTTGTAGAGTTATATGGTCTTTGATGATGTCTTAATTTAACCTTAATATATCATATAAACATGTGAATTCATTTCATATCTTTCATATTTTGATTTGTTTGTGATTAAATTGCTGACAAATACACTCAAATGAAGACACTAAAATCAGACCTAAATTATTAGTGTGTGTATTTTGATATAATAACAGACCTGGACTGCCCTCTAGTGGTCAGAGAACTATTGTATACAAAAAAAATATGTTAAGTTCTGCATGTTTGCACATTACAAACCTAGTTATCTTTCATATTCTACTTTATGTGTCAATTTGTAACAACAGTAAACGAACAGTAAATTGGAATAATGACTCCAAAAAATAAATAGCATTTTATTATTTTGATCTTATAACAAAGGCTTTTAAGATTATCTGAAAAGCTGCATAATTTCTTTTAGGATATTTTTAACTGATGACGCTTCATTCTAGCCATATAAATTTTCTGCACACCATGTCTATGTCTCGTAAAAGAGAGAAGGAGTGGCAAAAAGGATTTAGCTATGTCTCCATGGGTGGATTTTTTCCACTGCTGCATAGTCCAGTCACAGCCAGAAGGATTAAATATAATTTCCTGTTACACTTACATATGAATTTTTATGCTTAGTGAATTTTAAATCCAGCTGGGTGGCTGGTTAGGCAGTGTGGTCCCGTCTTTTTGAGGTATAGCAAAATCACTCCTTTTCCATTCCTCCTTGCCTTTTTAAAGCACATAACATAAAGACCGACTTGTGTAAAAGTAATATTATCACTTTCATTATAATTTTTTTTTTTTTTTTTGGTACACACATAGGGTTCCTCTGAAGTTTTATTAATAGTTAACGGTCCTTAGCTTTGTAAATATATTATATACAGTACTTACTGTACAGTCATTAGTTCTACATAGAGCTCTCTGTTGCCTACTGTTCATTCATCCAACTGGCTTCAACCCAATTTGTTAAAACAGATGCAAATATTAATTACATTTACAGTTATATCCAGTGTAACTTACATACTGTAAGTACTTTGAAGTCTCTATAAATAAGTACATCCTTATACAGTTCACTAACAGGGACTAAGAGTAAAATCAGACTACAAACCCTGTTAGGGAGGTAACATAGTAATGATAAAACATACAAGAGTGATTTTTTAAGTACTTCATGAAGAAGTAGGTCTTCAGTCATCATTTGAAGACAGTTAGCGACTCAGGACATTCCAACACCTAGGCAACAGAACAGAGAAGAGCCTTGCTGCATGCCTTTTCCTTATACCTTGAGAGATGGCGAATCCAACTGAGCAGTGCTAGAGGATCAGATGGAGCATGGTGAAGTCTGAGGTGTGATAAGTGCTTTATGGTAGGTGAGTGCTGGTCCATTTTGGGTTTTAGGCAAGCATCAATGTTTTAAATCTGATGGGGGCAACTACAGGAAACCAGTGGAAGGAGCGTAGCAATGGGTGGTATGGGAGAATTTGGGAAGGTTGGAAACTAGTCATGGAGCTGCATTCTGGATCAGTTGCACAGGGAGAATGGCATTCAGAGGCTGACCTGTCAGGAACAAGTTTCAGTAGTCATCTGGAAATGGCAAGAAACTGAACAAGAACCTGAGTGGCCTCTGTGGATATAAATGGACAAATCCTTCTGATGTTGTAATGGAGAAATAAGCATGAGCATGTCAGTTTACTGTTGCAATGTGAAGGGAGTAGGATTGTGGACTGTCCATGGTTACCACACAAGGTATAACAGGTGAACAGACTAGGACCCAGCACTGAGCCTTGTGGGACACCAATGAAGTCTGCATGGAGCAGATGTGGATCCTCTCCATGTCACCTGATATGACCTTCTCTCCAGGTAGGAAGCAGACCATTGCCATTCTGTGCCACAAATTTCCAAGACTCACCGAGATGAACAAGAGAGTCTTGTGGTTGACTGTGTCAAATGCTGCTGAAAGGTCCAGGAGTATGAGTACTACTGACAATTTGGTTTATCTAATGGCATTGAACTCCGTAATGGCCACAAGGGCAGATTCTGTGGAATGTGTTGCTTTGAAGTCAGCCTGGTTAGGATCTTGGAGGGTGTTCTGGGTGACATAGAATGACAGTTGATTGTAGAGGAGTTGATTTTGAAGATTTTAGGGTCAAAAGAGAGAAGTGATACCAGTCGGTAGTTCCTTATGTGTGAAAAATCTGGAATGGGTTTCTTCAGGATGGGAAAACTCCTATTGGCACATGACCATATGTTATCGAGTAGCAATGTAGGACAATTCTTGTGAGATGTTCTGGAGCATTGTGGATCCAACAGGCAGGTGGTGAGATTGCAGGACTTACAGGATCTTTTCTGGTGATAGAGAAGAAAAATGTGTCAGAGTTAGAGAAAGTGAATCTTGAAAGTGTAGCGAAGTCAGAGTAGGAATGAAGGTATGACAGATAGTTTCAGTCTTCCCATCAAAAAGGGGAATAGGTCAAGAAAACTTTCTGGATTTAGATGATAGATGGCAGAGGAGGTCAAATGATAAGGAAAGTGAAGAGAGGAAAGTGTCTGTGGCTAACTATGGCAGTAGAGAGGAAAAAGGAGTCAGGGTCTGGAAGGGTCAATATGGTGCAGGAAGCTACAGGGAAGGGGAGATAGAGTGGAAGTTTTGGTGAGTGGGAGAGAGCTATTGATAGCTGATGTTAGGTAAGACAGAGAGGGCAATGGTGAAGGCTACCAAATGATGACCAGATATGTGGATTGAGGTAGTATTGATGTATGTAGCTGGAGAGGGGTGATTGATGAACAGTTCCAAAACATTTCCTTCCTTGTGGGTGGGGAGGGGAGATGTTGACTAGACTGGAGCTTAATTGAGGGGAGAATGAAGTCTCCAAGGAGAATGATTGGGGTGCTGAAAGTAGGGAAAGACAGAGGAGCATGGCCATTTCTTAAAACAAATGTCTCCCAGGGGACCAGGAGGGTGATGGATGACAATAATGAGAAGGTTGGTTGGATAGGTAACTGTAACTGCATGGAATTTCAAGCATGATATGTTGAGATGAGACAGGGAAAGAGGCGTAAAGGACCATCTCTGAGAATCTCTGAGACAAAAGCATCCCTGTATCACCACCCTTTCCAGTATCTCATTAAGTGTGAGAGAAAGCATAGGCAGAGGACAGAGCAGCCAGTGTAGCCAAGTTCTGTGGCATGATCCAGGTCTTAGTTAGTGCCAGAAAGTGGAAAGAGTAATGGGATGCTAAAGCTGACATGAAGTTGGCTTTCTGTATGTTGGATTGGCAGTTCCAGAGTCCACCTACCACCACTGTTTGGGAAAGAGACAACAGTGGAGAGTAGATGAGGTTACTGGAAGTTCAGCTTCTGTTTTACAGAGGAAAGTTTCTGGGTCTGTAAGATGTTTCAAGCACATATCAGCAGTCTAATCAAGACTAAGGTCAGTGAGTTTAAGTAGGGCTGAGAGGTAACAAACACTATGTAACTTAACATGAAGAGGTAACAAACACTATTTAACAAACTTAACCCTTCCTAATTGTTCTTCTACCTGCTACAGAGTTTTGCTTCTAACCTCTGAACACTTTCAATATATCTGCTATTTAAAAATTTGAAGTTTTAAAATTGCATTATGTCAGCATAAAGATCAAACATATTTATAACGTAGATTACATGCATAATTGAAATACTCCTTTATCTCAGAAGATGCATTTTCACAGTTAGCAGAAGCTGGAGAAATTAGGGGAAATTTTTTCATGGCACTTTTCTTCTGGACTGTACAATTTAATAGGACTAGAACCAAATAAGCAGATATGATGTTTAAGAAATCGCTATGACTGTTATTTTATTTTCAAGAGATATTCTACTATAGGGTAAACACCAGGTGTCACACTTTATTATCCTGAGAGTGGAGCTATCACACATGCTTCATTTCACACAGACCAGAGACATGTAATCAGTGGCGACATTGTCAAAAACTGGCCATTTTCTACAAGAGCTGTTCGACAAATGAGAGAGGAAATTTGTGGAAACATCACCAGATTACAAATTATCACTTTAACTACCTTTGCGATTAATTCTGCATGAAGCAGGGTGAGCAGGGTAAGAAGTTGCCAGCCTTGAAGCATCAACATAAGATTGTCACCAGGTTGGTGTACCTGCATGACTAGCCTGTTATATATTCCTGAGGATAAGTACATACTTAATCATATATTTTTCCTCCTAATGTTGGCCACTCAGCTGTTTGTTCAGTCTCTTGTCATCTTAAGATTCGATTACTCCAACTCACTCCTGGCAGGTCTTCCCCTGAGCACAACCATACCCCTTAAGTCAATCCAGAACACAGCTATACACCTTGCTTTCAAACTCTCCCTGTTCTCCTACTGTACATCACTCCATTGCTGTGTTCCTGCCACTAGTTCCTGTCTTCAGATTTTAAACACAGATACTTGCTTATGAAGCCAAAATTGGACCAGTCCCCACCTACCAGAAGATCCCTCAGAACACAAGGAAGAGAAGCATCAGCACACTTCTCTATACTGACACCACGCTAGCATGAACTACTGCTGACTATGAAAACAGCTGAGTTACTGACTGTAGTTAAAGAAAGTTTGAAGACCTACCTCTTCCAGAAAACATTTGAGAATGAAACTGAGAGAAATGAGTTTCACATGTTTTAACTGCATTTGTGTGGGTTTCCTGCATGCTCCCAAGTTTCAGCTAAGTGGACTGGGTTCTGAAAATTTGACCTAGGTGTGAATTACTCTCTCTATCTCTCTCTCTCTCTCTCTCTCTCTCTCTCTCTGTGAGTGTGAATACAGAATACAGAAATAAATATAGTAGGAAAAGCATGGTTCGGGGCTCAGTGTGGACATGGAATGTTGTATGTGGACATCGTACAGTGTCTCCTGGAGTCTCCAGTCTCATTTCTACACAGAAATACATCACTGATTCATGACAGCAGAGAATTTGAGAGCGTAGTGGTAGGGGAAATTCAAACATGTAAAGGGGTATCATTGCTACAGGTTATAGCTTCAGCAGTCCAGTGGGTGATGTAATTGATTATCAGCAGCAGATTATGAAAGATTTTGGTGGGGCTGGATGACATTAAAAATGGCATAAACTCAGGCAAAATGAAGTCAAGAGGTTTGACTAATGTAATAGGCAGTTGAGAGTCAACAACATACACTCAGCAAGCATAAAGTCTAGCAGCTCCTTTTAGTGGTTTTAAAAAATGTTTCTTGTTGCCAGTGAGGTGCACACAGAAGAGCTAATTATTAGTCAGGGTTGCCAGGTTCACAAAATGTCCAGGCCAATAACTTCTGAAAAAATATACCAAAAACCTGAACCTAGCCCAAAAACATATTTTTCTTCTTTCCCCCAGCCTTCCCATGGGAAACAATGTCACCATGCTGCACAGACATTTCTGAAATACAAACAAAATCCACTCCATAATCCCCAGTTCCATCTTACAATCTTTTCTATACTTCATAGACACACTGTCTGCACTCACATTTTACTTTTATTTGCAGAAATTTGCTATAAAACAGAGATCTTTTAAATTAGCCGAATTGGTGTAAAAACTGCAAACCTTCCAACTCTGTCATTAAATGTTCTGTCTGTTGCTCCTCTACTGGAAATGTTTATATCAAGAGCATGGGCTAGTGCAGAAGGTTCTTAACATTTTGTGAGTGTGACCCACGTTTAAGAATGACAATGTTTTGTGAAATGCAAATGTAAATTTTCACTAGGTACAATAACAAACTCTATAGAGCTAAATGGAGCAGTGAGCATACTTTGTCAGGAACTAAACAGGGAGTGGGAAATTGTCAGGGATGGTCATTAGGGGGGGTTCGAATTCGGGTTCGAACGGAGTGGGACGTGAAGTTGGAGGCTCCTGCTGATATCGCTTAAAG
>JAFFST010000530.1:51854-69676 GCA_022414735.1 Noturus placidus | reverse complement strand
TTTATATCTTTATGTTTGAGGCCTGAAATGTGGCAAAAGTTCGAACAGTTCAAGGGGGCCGAATACTTTCGCAAGGCACTGTATTATATATACACACACACACTTATTTATTTATATAACATTTTATAGTATTTATTATTTTTTAATATGTAAATAGTTAGACAATTGACCACAGCTGTCTAAGAAATAACTTAGAATCTATTTTCTATTCTGATACAGTTCAATTTTGTTTCAATTCTACTCTATTGACTTCAGAAGATCCGAATTCTTCATGTTTTGATATGTAAAATAGATGGCAACGCTTAAGTTTCAGTTTGCTTCCTGTGTTTATAAAAAAAATCAGATAAACCTGTATAAATCAGATTATTAAGGTTATATAGATAACGGTTAGCTAGCGCTACCACGCCTAGCAAAGCAATCAAATGTAAACTATCCAACAACATGAACACATAGCTGTCTAGCCAGCGCCATTGACTGAGACTGAATCCCAAATAGCGACCTGCCACATAAATAGTACACTAACTAGGCTACAGACGACATTATTTCATAACCTACATATTGTACTTCTCCAGGGACTAGGTGCTATTTGGGATGAAACCCAGAAAAGAGCTGGTGTAGCATCGCTAGCTCTGCTTACCTGATGTACTGCTGACTTGGTTCGCTCCACATTTCATACAAGTCAAGCTTGAAATATCAAAATAATTTTGGACCCCGCAATCCGACGGTTGCGAAGAAGAAATAGAAAACTGCTGGCAATAAACCAGGTTTGAATTGAACAGGAAAACGAAAAAGTATCCGTGAATCAGCTCGGGAAACTTTAGCGTCCCCGTCGCCATGGTGCAGTAAGCACAAACGGAAACCACACGAGTAAACCCAGCCTCTTCCGGTGTTGGTAAAGCGTTTACTCCGCCCTTGAAAAGTTGCAGGGAGAATGCACTGTTGCACTTTGCTGGCGCGAGCTCGTGCAGGAGTAACGTCAGGGTTTAATTGCGCACGTGAACGGTGCTCCTTTTTTCCCGCTCCGCCGAGTGAAATAATTATTACGAATTAGACCAAACGTTAGTTCCGTCTTTCACGAAGTCGTGAAAGGTAAGTTATTTAACGAGACGATATGACTGTTTTCCCTCTACTTCGTTGGACTTCTTTTTCTCTTTCCACTCCCGACGAAGAGAAAGAAAGAAAGAAAAAGCACGGGAGTTGTGAGGGTTGCTTTTTTTCCCCTTTCCTCGACGAATTTAATCAAGACTGGGATTTTTTCCTCTCCCTCTCTCTCCAGTGGGCTTTTGTGACATTTTCACCAGTTGTTAATGTTGAATTTCTTATAAATGTTTGCTTTGTGTTTTGTCTTCTCTTAGCCAGGCAGACATGGTGGTAATAGTACTGCGTTTGCACGGGCTGACTATTGAAGCAGGATCTGAAGACATTCGCAGGTTCTTCCATGGCTTACCTATCCTTGAAGGAGGTGTCCACATCATTGGGGGCAAGATGGGTGAAGCTTTTATTATATTCAGTAGCGAGAGAGCTGGACAGTTGGCCATGCTGTGTTCTGGAAAACAACTCAGAGGGTCGACTGTTACCCTTCATAAAAGCAGCATGGCCGAGCTTAAGCACAAAATGGCGTTGAGTTTGAGGAAACGGAAACGTGGGCCTACCGAAAGTGAACCGGTGCCTCAGACAACCACAGCAACAAACCCAACAAAATATTGCACTCCACTGCAGAATCTAGAGGCTGCAGTTGAAGGATTCCAATCTAACAACCAAATGAACCAAGATCAGTCACCACCAGTTATTACTTCTCACTTAGCAACTATACCCAAATTGGGTAAGGACGCAATTGAAAAGAGTTCGGTAGGAAACCGAACACCAGCTGTTAGCAATCAGGTATGGGTTACAGAACCAATGAGACATCATGTGGAGATGAACCATGAAGGGGTAAGAGAGGCCAACTCCTGCAAACCGGGTTATCTTCGTCTTTACGGACTTCCGAATACAATCACCAGAGATGAAGTGTGCCAGTTCCTTGATGGACTCAAAGTGGTGGATGTACTAACCGATACTTTACAAGGCGAGGACCAGTGTTGTCTAGTCAAGATGGCTAGTTTGAAAGATGCGAAGGAGGGCCTGAAATCCAGCCATAGTAGCCTGAGGGACTTCCACGTCGAGGTTAGACTGGCACATGAACGAACGTGGGAAAATGCCATGGAGCATCGTGACAATCTCCTACGCGCCACATTCTCAGAGGAGGTCAGATTCTGTCCAGAGGGCAGCTCGCACAGGAATCCTCCGGCGAAAAGGCCCTGCTCGTTTTTGGGATCGCCAAAACGGCGCCGCTCGAAATCGCCATCCTTTGACACAGAGTACTGTGTCATGGTGAAGAACCTTCCCAAAACTGTTACCAAAACTGATTTAAGGGGCCTATTCTTATGTCATGACCTACCAAGCAGTAAAATCCTGCACCTATTGGACAATTGGAAGGAACGAACATCTACTGCCTTTATAATATTTACACAGCCGGAGGAATATACCTTAGCCATGAACATGAATGGCATTGCAGTTGGCTCACAAATAATTGATGTCTCCTCCATTACTAAGGAAAAAATGAGGGACCTAATGTCTCAGAACAGATGTACTGACTCAGAAAGGTCACGGCCGTGCAGCACACAAACTCGCCCGGTTCTGTCTTGCATCTACGCGCGGAATTTCCCTGCTGCTGTGAGGAAAGCAGAAGTGAAAGCCTTTTTCGGTGTGTATGACGTCAGCGAAGAGGACATCGAGTTGCTCGAGGATGAAAACGGCAACGGAATTGGTGAAGCTGTTATTCGATTTGGATGCGAGGAACATGCCAGAGAGGCTCGTCGTCTACATGGAGAGCGCTTCAGGCAAGAACACATTCTGCTTACCTGTATCTCACCACAACAAATGAACGACATCTTGCACAAAAATCAGTGAACTCACATTTTGGGTAGGGTGTACATAAGACTAACCCTAAGACTCTGGGACCATTCATATTTCAGTGAATGTAAAAATATAAATCCATTGTATGGACTATCATTCTTTTGGTCCATTTAACATCTTTATGGCCGAGTGTTTAGCGAATGCATTCAATAAACCATGTTTTAGATCACTGTCTGTGGAACTTTTTGCTTAAGTCATTTGTGCATGCATCTGATAAGTGGACATGACTAATACAAGGAGAATACCAAGAAGCCCTATCTCTACCATTTCATCCAATGTTAAGGACATTTCACCTGTACTGGAAAAATAATGCTTAAAAAAACTGAGAGAATACAAAATCATGTAGTTCAATGTCCACTGTTTCCCGAGTTATTGGACACCCTGTAGCACGGCAGCATATAGAATTTTATTTACTTTATTTTTAAAGACTGGTTGATTAAGTTCTTGGTTTACTAAAGATCTGATCCAAAACTTAGCTTGACACATTTTCATTTTGTCAGGTTTAAATACCTACAGCATAAACAATAGACACGGAAAGACTGAGACAGACACTTCTTTAACGTTTTACTCGCGAGGAGAGTGTCCAGAGACCGGGTCAGTTACAATCTCCAGCAACTCTGCCCGGTCTCTGCTCTGCCTCACTTTTTATTATTTTCGGGTAACAGTTCCGGTAACTAAAGGGAGGGGTGAAGCATACTGGTACCGGTTGATTACACACACACACAAATAGCAAAATATAATGTCAGCAGAGAAGCAATAACAGAAACATCTTGTTCTAGTTTTTATCTATTGAAACCAGCCTTGGCGGTTTGGCTCGTGCATACCTTTGTACCGAATGTTCTGACATTTTACAAGAGATAACTTCTAGCCTAAGCAAGATTATAAGCATTTATTCTAACACATTTATATTTGCTCATTGGGCGGTTGCGTTTATCCCCAATGATGTACAAGTGAGCACGAGGGTTAAGGAAGGCTCAAACAGAGTCATCTTGGTGGTGCCAGGATTTGAACTCATGACTTTCTGGTTGATGGGCCAAAGTCATAATCATGGACTCCCCACCTCCATTTGAAATACACAAGTGTCAGGAAAGTGCAGTTTTATGAAGCTGATCTTAGAATCTTGACTTCCACACCTGAGTCGTTAAACCAGGCAACAATGCAGCATAAACTACTCGAGCATTTAAGCTTAAAGCTTAACTAGCTGATATACGTGCATCTTAAAAAAATTGAGTATCATGGAAGTTTGTTCTTCCCTCTATAATTTAATTTTAAAAAGTGGAACTTTCATATACTCGAGTCGTTACACAATGTGAAATGTCACACCTTTTTTTTTTAACCTTGATTACGGCTTACACCTCAAGGAAATGAGATATTGGAAAATACTGTCCACCTGAGAAGAGCTCTAAATCAGCGAATTAACACTTACTAAAAACACCATTGCTCAGTGGTCCAAAGTCCTCTTTTCAGATGAAAGTAAACTTCGCATTTCATTTGGAAATCAAGGTCCCAGAGTCTGGAGGAAGAGTGGAGAGGCACAGAATCCAAGTTGCTTGAAGTCCAGTGTGAAGTTTCCACAGTAATGATTTGGGGTGCCATGTCATCTGCTGGTGTTGGTCCACTGTGTTTTCTCAAGTCAAGAGTCAATGCAGCCTTCTACCAGATTTTATAGCACTACATGCTTCCATCTGCTGATAAGCTTTATGGAGATGCTGTTTTCCTTTTTAGCAGAACTTGGCACCTGCCCACAGTGCCAAAACTACTAGTAACTGGTATTACTGTGCTTGATTGGCCAGCCGACTCACCTGACCTGAACCCCATAGAGAATCTATTAGAGACACCAGACCCAACAATACAGATGAGCTGAAGGCTGCCATCAAAGCCAACTGGGCTTTCAGAACACCTCAGCAGTGCCCCAGGCTGACTGCCTCCATACCACGCCGCATTGATAAAGTATTTTTGCAAGCCCTGGCCAAGTGTTATGTGCATAAATTAACATACTGTTAAGAATGTCAACATTTCTTTACTATAATAATAATAATAATAATAATAAGTTCTTTACTATAATAGTGAGATTTGATTTTCATGAGCTGTAATCCATAATCACACTTAAAACAAAACAAAAAAAGACTTGAATATTTCACTGTGTAATGAATCTCGAATATATGAAAGTTCCACATTTTGAATTAAGCTATGGGGAAAAAAAGCCAACTTTTCCACAATATTAAATATTGAGATCCACCTGTAGCTTCAGGAACTATATAAATATCAGCTCTGGAATTTTTTTTTTTTTTTTTACTTTATTGAAATCAGTGTACAAAACATTTCTAGAACTGCACCAACAATCATTAAGATTGACAAATCATTAGTCAGATCAATCCGGATTTATTTCAAACACGTACTGCAAAGAGCAAGTCATTTAGTCTTCAACTTAAAACATTAAAGGAAAAAGGTTCCCTACTGAAATACATTAAAACAGTTGCCACATTAAGAATAAGTTGGACAGGATCATGTGGGCTGCTCAGTTATAGAATCTTGAAGGACCTGCAAGAGAGAGAGAGAGAGAGATGAAATCAAGTTCATTGCAATTATTTTGGACTAACTTCTGATGTATAATTCTCCTGTAATTTTCAAATGATCACAACTGCTAAGTGTATGAGCAAGTTTAGTGGCGGTCACGCTGATTGAGCACCTGACATACTGCCGGAGAATCTGTCAGGGCTCAGTGGCAGGCGGGAAGAATTCATACTAGGTCCCTGGAAAACATGAATTAACACACTTAGGACCGTGGCCAATAGGAACACCATACTGCACTACAAAGTTGGCCATATAAAATACATGTTTAAGTTTCAACGTTAAATTAAGGAAAAAAGTTTGGTATGGAACTCTTACAGTTCAATTACACAATAATCAAGCATTACCCAATGTATTCCTACTAATAATCCAAAGCAACATGCAGACGAGATCATGTAATCAATTTGCATGTGTACTACAGGAGCTTTCAAACATGAACATTATTAAAAGCCAGTCCAATTCAGAAGTAATAATAAGCTATTTAAATTTGGGCTTCAGAGTGGTGCTGGGATTAAACATTTGCTGTATCGTTGGGAGACTGAATGCCCTTTCACACTGTGCGTGATGCAATAATGCAAAGCAAATCGCCAACGAATAATGCTTTCACACCAAAAGCAAAACGATTGATCGCCTTCAGCTAATTCACACCTGCACGATAGGTGGCGCTGACCGAGAATACATTTTATGCCTACACACTAGGTGGCGCAGCCCACAATTCAGCTGATCGGCCCATCGTCTTTGACCACAGAAGAATCACTTAAATGTCGATGTGTAGCACCAGACGGCACACAGCCTGTTAAGATGCACAGAAAAAGAAAGAAAATGGATGTCGCTGTGACTTCTCAAAAAAGTTCTCTGTTCTCAGACACCAATGATAACAAAAACTCATCATCTATTCCTTTCTCTCTTCCGGAATACTCTCATGTTTATACTGTCTTTCAGAACAGCTCTGAGCTATAGCACCACCAATCTCGCCGTTTTGTGCAACAGCGGCAGCTCCTATCGCTACAAGTCGCTGTACTATGAAGTCGCAGATAGGCACTCCTTCTACTGGTTGCACTAGTAACATGGGTGGTGCAACCAACATTCCACTTGAGACAACAAACCAGTTTTCTTGTTGCTAAAATAAAACATTATGGAGAGAGGATCTTGTATAAAATTAACAAGAGTATATATGCATCATATCCTATGAGATGAAGAAGCGGTGTGCTTGGCCATCTACCTGTGGCAAAAGCACTAGCTTAGCTTATGGCCTTAATGCATTTATAGCTAAATAATAATAATGAAACACTCGCTGTTTTGCAGTGGAGCAAAAACCCCATGTAGCTCTCATCCCAGCAAGTGAGAGTCACCATCATGGCGTCATTGACTATCAGTTTGATGGTGACTGTGAGCCGGACCACAGCTCTATGGCCGTGGCGTCCGTGTTTCCTGGTGAAGTGTGGGGCTTGGTGCTGATTGTTCCTGGGCGCCGAAGCAGCATCAAGCCAGACACATCATCCAAGATAATAGCTACACTGGGATTTTGGATTGCAACAAAAAGTGCATGTTTCATTATTAATTGAATTAATTAATTTTTGCTTTAAATCCTAAGTTAAGCTAAACTAATTGGTTAATGCCAAAATGGCACTTCTACTAGTGAGCACAGATGACATGCGATCACTCTTCTTCACGCCTATTGGTAGTTGCTGAACGGTCTCCGGTCGCATTGTCACAGCGTGTGAACGTACCTTAAGAACCAACATACTGCTCGGGAAAGAGAGAGATGAATAAACAAATAAATAATATATATATTTAAAAAAAAAAAAAAAAAAAAACACGTCACGTAGTGACTGATCACACCTTATGTGAATAGCTCCATAGGGATGGATTGTGTCAATTCAAGTGTCATCGCATTGTACATTCGCGTCGCTTAAATCACGTTCAGTGTGAAAGTCCCTTGAGAGTTCAAACTGCCATGATGCCCTGCTTACTGGGTGGGATGATTGGTTTCTATTAATCTTCCCATGATTAATGATGGAAGCTGCTTTTGTGCTTTTCTGCCGAAGCTAATGTACTGTCTGGGTAGAGGATATGATGCTATGCTAGCTAAGGTGGGGTGAAGAGTTTAATTTCATTTTATGATTTAGCATCAAGTGCTACATTTATGGCAGGAGCAAGGTTATAAATAATAAATTAAATCAAAATGTATAAATGAATACATGGGTAGATACAAATAATTACAGGCACACAAATATAAATAAATACGGATGCCTAGATAACGTGGGAAGTGAAAATCGGTGGATATTACTTGATTTCATGAACAGGCTCAGATGAGTGATTTGACTCTATAGACTACCTACCAACCAAAATGCATTTTGATGGATAGAATTAAGAACATTTTTTAAATTTTTGTTTAAAAAACACAAATTTTTGGATCCCTATAGAAGTTTGAGAAATTGCTGTTCCTTTCTAAATGCAAAAAGCACTTCAATGTCACTAGTAAGTTATCGTTAAGTGTACGGTGGTATAGTCCCCACCCAAAGTATCCCAGAGGAGTTTGTTACCGAGGAGATGCTCCTGAGGCGGTATTCCATCAAGACATCCGTGAGCTTCTGTGTGATCTTCAGCACGATCTGAGCATCATCTTCACACTCAATGCGGAATGTGTCCTAAAATAAACAAGACTGAATAAACCCCGCGTCCATAGGTTGTAACCGCTGGCTTCTTGACTAGAATTTAGCTTCATGTTTCTCCTGAAGATAATCATCATATGTTAGTAGAATTAGACCATAAGTTTGTTGTAAACTACAGTGGCAGTAGTGCAATGTAAATAAGCTTTTCAATAGTCACAAGACAAACAGAACTATACCAGACATCTCAGAAGTGTTGTGAGGGTGTTGTTGGACTCCGGGCCTTTAGATCTCATCATTCTGTCGCTGCCGTTTGTCAGCAGATCATCAGGGTAAGCTCTGCCCATGTCCTCGCTTCGTGGACCCATTCCAAATCCGTCTGAGCCCATGCGCATGGATCTGCTGTTGGATAAACACTGCATGCTCTCTGAACCTCCCATCATTCTGTCTGGTCCTGGTGTGGATATAAGGTCTCGCTTTAGATAGCAATAACTAAAATATAAGATCTCCTCCATAACCCATAAATGCTCCAGAACACTACTGTCACTCATTTATGGTGTGTAGGATATAAATATTTCATCATAGGGTAAAGGGGACCAGTCAGAAAAACTTTGTATAGGTTTGTAGTGACCTTTAACTACAAAAGGTGATAAGTGGACCTAAACCATGCCAGTAACATGACCCCCACAATATACCACAACCATCTGGCCTCTTCAAGGTTTTTTCCTTAAATTGACAGTGTGTCCTTTTTTCATCAATCTGCCAAAAATCCTTCATAATGAAATTGAGGCTTCCAGGTTTTAAAAAAGATTAAATACATCACAGTTTGGGATTCTTCTCTAATTCCGGACTGCAATACATCTCAAGCGCTAGATGCATAACTGTTCCACTATTCTCATGTCTAGGCCCTGGCTGAAGCACCTGGCAAAGACACTGCTGTATTGTCTTGGCTGTATGTGTTGGGTTACTGCCTTTAATGTCGGTCTAAATGGTAAATGGTCTGCGCTTATATAGCACTATTATCCAAAGCGCTTTACATGGTGTCTCATTCACCCATCAATGGTAGTAGAGCTGCCACGCACGGCGCTAACTTGCCATTGAGAGCAACATAGGAATCGAACCTCTAAACCCTACGATTAGTGGACAACCCGCTCTACCACCTGGCCATCTCTTGTTAACTTTCCTTACAAAACCCCTCTCTCCCGTTTGCGTAGACTGAGTGGGTGGCTTCTCTAGTTAGAGCCTCAGTGGTCTTGAACCTCTTCCATTTAAGAATGATGGTGGTCACTGTGTTCTTCAGAACTTTCAAATCTGCAAAACTTTTTGATGATTTAGTTCAAGCTAGTTCATTTAGTCTAGGTTTTTTTTTTAAAATAAAATTTACAATCCTTTTTTTTGTATTATTGAGCATTTTTACACACTAATGACAAAACATTTTATTTAAACATTTATAGAGCAAGTAAAAAGTTATAAAAAAATAATAAGTCAATTAAGGGGCCTGAATGCTTTCTTAAACACACAGTTTGTAATTAATTTGATATCTATCCATGTTGGCCTAGACATGGAAATAATCTATTCATTGGAATTACCATAGCGGTCAGGGCTCCTGATGGAGGCGTCACCCGGACTGCCATGAAAATCAGACATCATGCCACCCCGAGGTATGAAGTCATCTGCAAAGGATGAGTCTGATAAACCACCACCAAAAGGTCTACCTGAGAAAATACAAGAATATAAATGCAAATTTGTCTTTTGATTCACTGAGACTCCCAAAATAGGTCCACAAAGGCTATTTTTTTTAATCAAACCTTCCTACATATACAGCTAAACTAACCTTTGTGAAAATCTCCAGGAATTGGTCCAAGCAGACTTGTAGGACCCTGTCTAGGAAATGCAGACTCTGATTCATGCATATACACAAAGAACAAACAGTAAACACACAGGGAATATGCATTATTACACAATTATTTGTTGCATTATCCTATCCATGTACATATTGGAACATAAACCAGGACCACGGTGCAACATACACGACTATATGTAAACAACAATAATTTCTGAGCACAACCAACTAATCCATGGCTGCCAGACGGTGGTGTACTGGTATGGTATAAAATACTAGCAGACATTAGAAGTGCACATCTGAATTTTGCAGAGTGAGGCAGGACTTACTCATGTGTTGGAATGCTAGCACATCACTAGGTTCCCTAAAGACAATCTGAAGAGAAAATAGACAAATGAATCATCTCAAATTTGCATGATCTAGAGAAAGTCATTCTATGCAAGGATCTCTCAGGTAATAGTGACTCAGGAGGGAAAGTACTTTGGATACTTCATGGCAAGCTGATCACATTGAACATTTTATTTAAATAATAAAAAGTCCTAGATAATGAAAAATGTGAGAAATGTGATAACATGACAAATATCAGACTTCGGTAATTAAACACTAAACACTCGACTTCCCTGCACCAAGTTAAAACATGAGAGCTAAAAATAAGAATTGTGTCACTGTGCTTCCTTTTATTCACTATACATTGGGGCTGCATGATTACGGCCAAAATGAGCATCACAATTATTTTGATCAATATTGAGATCACGGTTATTTATCATTTTTCATTGATTTTAGTGACAACATGTTTTAACTGCACTTTTAAATTAACAGACCGCTGCCTTCACCTCCACGTTGTGCTACATTTGTGCTAATGTATACATCTTTGCATCAAATTAGACTGATCCTTAAATTTCATGATCTCGTAGAAGCAAAATAAATAAAATTGCACCCAAAATATAGGAAAAGTAAAAAGAAAACTGCCATCAACCAGATAACATACAACTAAATGAAAACAATTCAGGCGAATGCAGAAAAGGCAATAACAGATTTACAGGAGGAGAGACGTAGCCAAATCACCCAATAGAGTGGTGCAAAGGTGACGCCACTTTGTACCGGAACCCGAAACTTAGCATCACAGGTTCCCTCGACAAAAACCCAAATTAGGTTTTTCCTACAGGTTTTTGGATTACAAAAAAATACTAACATGTTTTATCCATAAAGACCATTTTCACAAATTAACACAACTTTGACGTTGGAAGCCTGAATACAATAACTACACCACGGATGCTCGACTTCAACGTCACCATCACCAAGCTTTCGACAACTTTTCCGAACTTGATTTAAAACATTTTCCATAATACGGATTTACTCTGTGGATGAATCGTCATACAGATTTTAAAAGTTTTTTTGGAATTGTGCACAGCGAACCTGAACCAGTTTTATCTGCACATTTTTTCCCTGTTCAGCTTGATGATGTTCAATGTCCTGGATAACATCTGTCATCTCATTCAGCAACTTGTTAGTGTTATGATTTCCACTCACACAAGCACTGGAGCTCGAAATGAAGCTGGCAAATGCTGAGCTCTAAAACGCTAACTCATTTCTGGGTTTTCGCATTACAAAATGACGTCATCCCTGCGCCACTCTATGGTGATTGGCTGTAAGTTTAGGAAGCGCTTGATTTGAGCTGCAGCAGATTTCTCTATGAGCAGATGACTAACTTTAAACATCAGTATCGCAGTCTATCATGTTCGTGTAATTGTGGGCTGTCAAAATCGTAATCGCGATCGATATTTGATTAATTGTGCAGCCCTACTATACATAGTTTAACTAGTATGTGATTAGGCAATTCCAACAGCCAAAAAACAAACTGAACAACAAACGTAATATTTGAGATCATCCTATACAAACACATGCCTGAGAATGTGTACTGTATGTGATAAATGCTTTCTCTGAGAACATTTAAACAAAAGGGGGTTTTTATGCATGTAGTAGATTACAAAATGTAAATGAAGTGTACATGTTTAGAATGCACTCGCTGATTCCCACCTTGATTTGTCCTCTGCCCTCAGAATTCTCCACCTCAGCAGCAATTACTTTTATTTCCTTTTTGATAGCATGGCTCTTGGCTGCTTCCGCTTCTCCATGAGGCATTTTTTCTCGGTGAGCATGATTCTGTTGATCACGGAAGAGAGAAAACTGTTATGGCACATATGGAAATGTTTTCCCATAGCCTCTCATTAAGAAACAGGGAGGAAACAAGTACATTTGATTTGAGAACTACAGGCCTTACCAAGTATTTGAAGCAATGCCTCCATCCAGTAATATGAGCGAGCATCTCATTCTGCAGTAGCTGCACCTTACATAGCCTACACTGGTAATGAGGTGCTACTGACTGGCTGGGGCTGCGATACTCCCATACATAGTGTAGACCTACACACACACACACACACACACACACACACACACACACACTCAGTACTCACATTTCCACAATGAGCTTCATTTTCTTATTAGGATTATATTACATACCGATAACTGGATCTGTGATAGCTTTCAGCAGTTTGGTGAGGGAGGGTATGGTCTGAAGGGATCCATTCTTGGTGAACACTGATGAAAGTTGCATAAATTAGAATGACAAGATTGCATCCCATATAGCATGATACTACAAGATAAGAGCTCTAGACATTTTAAATCACTCAAAATGATTGTAAATACACTTCAAAATCAACAGCGCAATTAATTACATTGTTGCGCTTCCCACGTAGGCATCAGAGTGGAAAAGCTGTGGCAAACCAAGTGAGCCACATTTGAAAATGTACTACTGAACAACATATAAAAACTCAGTCCTGATTAATTCTACTGGTCAAAAACACTGTGCTTAACAACAGCAACCAAGTACGGATGTCCCAATCTGATATCAAGCACCACTGTTTGTGCTGACAGTTGGCTGATTCTGTAGATATTGGATCAGATTTAAAATTAGCAGAACTGATCCAATGGCCTATTTTTTGTTTGTTCACAAATTCTTAGACATCATGCTTGATGTTTTGCAGAACTTGCCAACAGAAACTTATGGAGAATTGATTTGTGAGCAGTTAACATTTCTCCATAAATTCAAGATGGGTAGGCTTTCTGGATGTGCACAACACCCATCTGATGCCAGGAAATCTTAAGGCACAGACTGAGTGGACTACAAGGATCTTCCCTCCAAAGGAGTCCTGATGGATTCCAGTGGTCAAAATGTCCACAAAGAAAGCACTGGTTTGGAGTCAATCACATTGCGGCTAAAGTGCTTGTAATCTGTGCAGTCTTCCAGAAATTAAGGATGACCAGAACGAGGAAGGTTTTGTTAACTTTCCAGAGGATTCAAAGTTTCTTCCACCCCAGTGTCATATTCCAGGTGGTTACTTTTTAGATTTAACAAGGCCCATCAATTTCTGCAAAACACCTAAGTGTTGGATATTAGCTATCCTTTACTGAATGTTGTCAAGTATAACATACAGTACAAAAGCTGAGAGAGTTCCTGCTTGAACTGGCTTTGGACCACATCTCTCTGGGCCACTGCTCGCCAGGTTTGTTCAACAGAAACTGCTCTTAAATGGACAAGCCATGAGGACAAGTCCACCTTTTCACCTGACAAATGACACTGACGCCTGTGAACTGGTCTTTGATTGTTAGGAAAGCATATCCCAATGCTGCCTTCAATTAATCTGCTGCAACATTAACCACTCTTGCAGATAATTTGGGCTTGTAATATCCATTAACTCATGTGAAATAACTTGCAAACACCCCAATGCAGACATCAGTCAGTGATACAGGACATTACGTTTCTTAATGTTGTTCAGGCTAAATTCAGATAACAGTGTGTCTGCAGGTATCAAGTTAAATTTAAGATGTTTTGAATGCCACTTCAAATGTAATTTACTAACAAATTTGCAGTAATTTTAAATGTATTTATTTATTATTTGAGCATTTTGTAATGCAAAACTTGGAATGTACTTAATTGGGATGTTTTGTCTATCATTTCATTTACAACGTCTACATTTGATGGGGATTTTTTTTTATGATGGCACAATGGTTAATTTAATAAAAGAAAATGGCAGAAATCAGTTGGTATTCTTCCAGCAGGTCAATGCTTGATACAACCATCTTTGCCTCCAATTCCAGCTGCAGGTCTAACTGAACTGCCCATTGTACCATATTCAAACTCATGGCATTGAACCACTTCAGGGTAGCTTTGGCAGCATGTGTATGATCACTGCCCAGTTGGAAGGTGAACTTCAGCCCCAGTATCTTGCAGAGAGAAACCGGTTCGCTGCAACATACTCACAGGAAAAACTGGTCACATGCAACTTCTTTGAAGTAGCTTCTATAAATGAATATCAACATTCTGTCACAAGCACCCACTTGTGAGACTGGGTTGCTTTTCTTCCAAGATTGCTCTCTGGATTGCCCTCAATCCTGACCGGTTTCCTAATCCCTCCTGATGAGAAAAATCCCCATAACATGATGCTACCACTACCAAATTTCATTCTGGGGAAGGTGCTCTTAGGTCAAACTTAACACTTGGTTCAAAAACAAAAAAAGGTTTTGGTCTCATCAGACCAAAGAATCTTTTTCCACATGTTTGCTGAATCTCGTGCTTCTTACATGCCTTTTGGCAAACTCCAAATGTGATTTCAAAAGTATCTTTTTTCTTCTCGCCACTCTTCTGTGTCATCCAGCTTTGTGACACATCCAAGCTATGGTTTCTGATGAACAGCTTCATGCAGCCAAGCTATGGATCTCCATAGCTCCTTTACCTTTGGGCTCTTGGTTGTTTCTCTGAGTAACGCCTCTCAGTCATGAAAAATTGGTGAGAGAATTGTGGTTATGCCATATTCTTTTCATTTTTAAAACAATGAGTTTAATGGTTCTCCATGGGATGTTCATTGCATGGGATATTATTTTTATAACCAAAACCTGATTATTTTTCCAGAACTTTGTTTTTGATGATATTAAACACTTGGTGTAAAACAAGTCGAAATTGTTGTGTTTGGCAAATGACCAATCAATGATGCAATGGAGGCAAAAGACTGGGGTAGGTCTGAAAACTAATGACCATTCACTTAGAAATGCTGGTAGAGAGAAATCAAAGACCATGCATATTCAAATTTATGATACTTTTTTAGGCCTTACATCTGTAAAACGTATGCTAATTTCTGTTTAGGAATTTAAGGACCTACGGACACCCTGCAATAATTGTGTAAGAAAAATAAATGCAAGACAACACTAATCATTTTGTTAAAAATGGTTCTTTAAAATGGTTAAATCCCATCATGACCATAGGGGCTGGTTTTCTGTTACATTAAAGCTCTAGAGACCTCAGACATGGCACACGGCAATGATATCACCATGGCCAGCTTGTTCTGAAGGTCAAAAGAGGAGAACAGGGCTCCGAGGGCAAGACTTACCTATGTCCCCACTGTAGACCTGCTGCTTTTTCTGTCATAGATGACAAGTAAACCCATCGAAGAGAGAGAGAGATAAAGAGGAGTTAGAGAGACAATAGTAAGCGAGGTTGGGAACAATACCCCAACACTCCTGTGATCCATCCTCCTCTTCGATGCTCTCCATTAGCAGAGGAGGCTGTTCGTGGGTATGAAGGTTATGGATCCACAATCGACCCTACCAGTTAGTCATAGACTTGTACTGGAAGAACAGCAATTTGTCTCTTCCCTCTACAGCATGGGGATTATTTAAGAAGACATGAAAACAACAGTCCATGACTAATACCTCAGGATAAAAAGAAGTTAGGTAGCAAATTGCACAGGGTTTATGCTTAATATTGCATAAGCACCAGTGCTCGTGTGTGATTTAAAAATCAGAAGAGACATATGGGGTTATGACCCCTGAGAAGCATCTGTCCTCAGTTCCGACTTGTGAGCATGCATTGAAGATCTTTGTTGTCATTCTGTTGACGAGAGCTTCACATTATGCAATGCATACACAGCACTGGCTCAACAATTTAATGAGAAAAATGATTAATAAAAAAAAAAATAAACTCAAAAGCTAGTAAGACATTTTCACTGTAAATAATGAAGCTGAAAAACAATGCTCCACTACAAAAAGTTGTTTTTCCCCCACCCATTTAAAGAGTAGGGTTTAAAATGCAGATAGAGGCAAGTGTAGCGAGTTCATATTGCCCAAGTCACAAGCAAATCTGTAACTTTATTATCTTGAAGTTCATAGTTTCCAGAAAGTCATCTGATAATGACTACCTGCTTTTTTTTGGACATGGACTTCAAAAGCCATGGATTTTTTTTAATTTTTGTTTCCAGTGTTTACACACACTGCAATAACAACTGTTAATGTTAGTTATAGAAACAATAATAATAATAATAATAATAATAAGCATTTGCAATCAAAGTTGGAAGTACAAATCTTGCAAAATACATCTTGTACAAATTGTCAGCAAGCAAATAAAATTATTAGAAAATATAAACAATTTAGTAAAAAAGCTAATTGTGACCCTAGCAAGAGATGCCAAAGGAAGAGAGCATGATTCAGTGCTTGCAGAACAGCTCCTCCAAACACTTAGTTCATGCTTGTGAATACCTTTATGTGTAGGCATTGTTAATGCTCACAGGTATACAGTTGTGCCAAAAAGTTTGCATACCCCTTGCAGAATCTGCCAAATCTTAATGTTAACAAGAGGGATCATATTTTTTTATTTAGTACTGCTCTGAATAAGCTATTTCACGTAACAGATGTTTACATATAGTCCACAAGACGATAGCTGAATTTATACAAAATTACCCTGTTCAAAAAGTACATATGCTTGATTCTTAATACTGTGTTGTGCCCTGGAAGATCCATGACTGTTTTATGTTTGTTCATTAGTCCCTTGTTTGTCCAGCAGTTAAACTGCCCACTGTTCTTCAGCAAAATCCTCCAGGTCCTGCACATTCTTTGCTTTTCCAGCATTTTCTGCTTATTTGACGCCTTTCCAACATGGGCTATATGATGTGATCCATCTGTTCACACTGAGGACAACTGTATCAAGCGTATGTAAACTTTTGAACTGGTTAATTTGTGTATATTTACTTTATGTAAACATATGGTATGTGAAACAGCTTAATTGAACTGCAGCCAGCCACTAGAGGGCCTCAGAGACAATGTGCCTTCACTTTCGTCTCATTCTTAGTATACATACTCATATACATATGCATATACATACTCATACTCATACATTTAAGTAAGCCATTGTTCAGGCCATAGAATGGACATCATGTAACCTTTTGTTGCGTAGTAACCAACGCTTCACTGCGTGGTGGAAGAATATCAGTAATAATCAATTACACTGTTTACTGAGCACTGGATTTATCATATAGAGGGGTGCAGGAATGACGTCATTTTGTATGCCAAAACCCGGTTAGCATTTTTAACCCTTCCGGTTCAATCATCCCGAAGTCAAGGGGATTTTAGTTAAAAGCCTGAAATAAGGTCTGTGGTGAACACAAGTTCAAAATATTTTCAAGTTTTATTCGACGATATAAAATACACCAGTAATACCCAACTCGGGATTTAAAAAACAAAGAAGAAAAAAGGAAAGAAAAGCTTTTACGTGTACTAAAAAAGGCGTTGCTAACAAGTTGCTACTTGACAACAGCCGTCGTCGGGGGACATCAAATGGCATCACGCCGAAGAGGAAAAGAAAAGGAAAAAACAACATTGCAGATAAACAGCTTCAGGTGTGCTGTGCACAATCCCCCCCCAGAAATGTGGATTTAGATGGGCGGCTGTGGCTCAGTCGGTAGAGCGGGTTGTCCACTAATCCACTAATCGTGGGGTTGGCGGTTCGAATCCCG